>PVKM010002779.1:0-62090 GCA_004027735.1 Carollia perspicillata
GCCTCCATCTTGGCCGGAAGTCCTGAATATTTACCTTTGAATAGTCTTTCAAAGTGGTAATTTATTAAAGATTCATTATTTGGAATCTGAAGCCCTATCAATCTATTTTTCATGCTCTGTTACATTAAAATCCATTGGACTGTCTTCAACTTCGAATGGATCTTTTATCCATGCCTAATTTTGTAACATGCATTGCCATTTGCAAAATACTGGTTCAGTGAGTTAAACAGAACCTCTGAATGTTGACTCACTTCATTATACAATATTAAAGAGCACATTTGTTAATATCACCAACACTATTATCAGAAAAGTATACGTATTGTGAAACTGTCAAGCTCACAGTGGTAAATTAAACATTTTCCAAAATTTTAATTTTTTGCTTGAAAGCTCAAATTTTATTATTGGCAACAAATGTCAGGTATTTTTCCTTAGAGCAATAAACATACTTGCTTCAAGAAAATGTCTTAGTCTCAAGTCTGAATACCTATAGTTTGTCAGTTCTTTCAAGTAAAAATGGTGTTCTGTGATAGTGTGCAAGTACTTTTTCTTGAGATAGCTTGTTAAACTAGTGTACACTGGAAGTATTAATATATACTTTCCATTTTGTCAAATAGAATATTAAAAAGACGTGTACTCAGAAAATTGAGATTTAATACCCTAAAGCAGGGCCAGCACTAGTGTGAACCAAGCAGGGTACCCAGTGTGCAGAATTAAAGGCACTACAGAAAGCAAGCGTCCTGTTAAATTTTGTACCATGGGTCCCTTGCTACATCTTAGTCCTGCTTCTGAGATTAATCATTTTTACTGTTTCATCAAGGATTTCTTGAGTGCAGTCTTTTTAAATTTTTGGTTTTTTAGCTGCAAGTACATGGAGTTGAAAAATTCACTCTTTAACTTGGGGTCACTGTCTTGATTTTGTGCTGGAGCTACAACAATTCCACTCAATATTTCTTCTCCCCTCTTCACATCATTGCTTTTGCATTATCTGTGCAAATGTGAGCACAATGAAAAGGAGAATGTTTTAGTATTATTATGAAAATAATTTTAACATCACAGACTTTTGGGTTCCCAGACCATCTTTGAGAACTGCAGTTGTGTTCTTTCGCAAATGCTTTATTGTAGTAAATTGATACATGCCTCTCATTGATTTATCTGTTTTGGTACATGGAACTGTTAAAAATTACTATTAATTTAACTTATGATGACCTAAGAGGATTACTGTTACTTAATAGAGGATTAGCTACAAAGTTCTGAAAACTGCTTGTTTATACCTTCCACAGGACTTGGCCATCAATATTTAAGCTACTTAAAATGTCATGGTAGTGACATCTTACCTGCTCATTGAAATCACCTGGAGTACTTTAACACTATTTCATAAACCCCACCCCTAGTTAGTTTGGGTACTGCTTGGACTTTGAAATTTTCAAAAGCTCCCCAGATGATACTAATATGCAGCCATGGTTGAGAACTGCTTTAAAGGAATGAACACCATTTTGATTAGCAGTCTATGCAAGTGTTTTCTATATTATTTAAATAAAAAGTAATTAAAAAAAATAGTTTTAATGCTGTTCCTGGGACAGAAGAGATTAGATTGACAACTGCTGATTTGTAAACAACTTCAGAAGTAGTAATCAAGTTCTATGAGAAAGTTTATTTCGAGGAAATACTAGTGATTTTTTAAAATGAGGTTGGTAATTCTAATTGGATTATTTTGGCCCTTGATGGGACATTTACTCTTAAAAGTTATTTTCTGGTTAGTATCTAAATATTCACTGTGTAGAAGACATTATGTTTGTAATTGAGTGGCAATATTACAACCATATCTTAGAAAATTAAGTTGAAAGTAATGCAAGTGCATTTTTCAGGTGCTAAATTTTGTTTTTTTTCTGAGCATAAGAAGTTAAATATGGTATTATTCAAAGGATTTTTTTCTTTGTTTCTTTTAGAATTAAAGTTGGGAGAACTGCTTCATGATAAGCTGTAAGTATTTGTGTCCTTTGAAATAGTGTGATATGACATTTCCATCAATTTTTTCTCATTTGCAGTAGTGTTCCTTGAAGTCTGAGTACTTTTACATTCAAAGCTATAAAAATAAAACTAATTATAAATTATTTTTCACCTTGGTGAGCTGTTTTGGGGCAGCTGACCCTAGTTATGATGTGAAATATTTCTATCAGTGAAACTGACTTACGGTCCTTTCCTTGAGTAATTTTAGTGACAAGTACATTAAAGAATTTTTGTGTTAAAGGAAGGTTAGTTGAAGTAGAAGTATAAGCAACTTCAAAAGACCTAAATACATAGAGTACTGTAGTTATTTAAAGTATTACAATTTTATACCATTGTGAGAATCTGGGTAAGCTTGCTTACTAGTTCAGAAGCAATTTATGGGGTCAATTTTTTTATTTGCAGATTTGGTCTTTTTGAAGCCATGTCTGCCATTGAAATGATGGATCCCAAGATGGATGCTGGCATGATTGGAAACCAAGTTAATCGAAAAGTTCTCAATTTTGAACAAGCTATCAAGGTAGTCACCATTGTGTTTTTGGTGTTTTCCTTTATTGTTTGTTACTCATATTTTTTTAAAGATTATATTAATTCACTTTTAGACAGAGGGGAGGGGAGGGAGAGAGGAGAGAAACATCAGTGTGTGGTTGCCTCTCAAGCGCCCCCTACTGGGGACCTGGCCTGCAACCCAGGGCATGTGCCCAGACTGGCTGGCTAACCGATGCCTGTTTGTTCCACAGGCCAGTGCTCAGTCCACTGAGCCATACCAGCCAGGGCTGTTTGCTATTCATATTTTAAAACATTCTGATTACTGATAGAAATGCAACTTAGCATATTAATTTAAAGTGTACTTTTCTAAAAGTATCTCAAATATATAAATAAGAATGTCACAACCTTTAGTTATGTATCTCTTTCTATTGAAATCTGAAAATTAAAATTATTTAAGGTCTTCAGTAAAAGTTTGCTCTAAATTTGTGTGTGTGTATTTTTAAAATTGATCTTTGAAAGCATCTGAGTATATATTCAAATACCAGAGTAATTAGCTTAGGAATTAAATTTTACCTATTAGTATATTAAGTAAAATGCTTGTGGTAGTGAATTTGATGTTTACTCATTGAGAATTGATTTAGAAATACATTCATAGTTGCCACAGAGTTTAACTTTGCATATTTTATGAAGATTTGCTGAGTAAGTCGGTATCTTAAACAATATTTACAAGTAGTATAGTTAACCAACTTCAGGGAAGTGTTTTTAAAAATGTTTATTTTATTCTCTGAGTTTTGATTCATTAGAATGATGTATATTTATTAATGCTTGAAACTAATTTGAACTGTACTTTTAAAATGCTTGCTGGTTTAGCTTTTTCTTTCTTTGTAAAGCCTTTTTTATGTTTCAAATGGAAAAGACTTTTATTTTTCTTTCCAAAGACCTGTTTTAGATATATTTTTAAGAACACGGAATTAATTGGCATCTTAGTTTTTATCAGATGATGAAATAGAGTTTTCTTAGAATTGTTCTTTTTAAATAATTTGTGAAAAATAAAATGTATGGATTTGATATAGCATTAGCAAAATGCTACTTTATATACATTTTTAAAATCTTCTTTTGTATGTTATATTTCCCCTCCTTTTTAGGATGGTACCATTAAAATTAAAGACCTCACCTTGCCGGAATTGATAGGGATAATGGATACATGCTTTTGCTGTTTGGTAAGAGTTAAAGTAACACTAATAGTTAATTTTAAAACTATTACTTACCTGTATCTTTAAATTTTAAAGTATACACACCAGTGTTGAGTATGAAATCTGTAATGCTTGACCTAGTAAGGTGTACATAAGATTAGCAGGCCAAGTATGCAATGGGAAACAGCATTCTTCCTTCTCATCTGGTGATTTTAGGTTCTCATTTTCTGGGTGAAGAGGGTATTTTCTTTCTAGTGAAGATAATAGTGTAGCCATTACCCTAAGTGCCCTTTTTGTTTTCAAGGTATCCAGGGAAGTAAATCTGTAATTGGAAGTCCCATAAATAAGCATGGAATTGAAACAGATGATTGGCTTTGGACAAAGATTTTTCTAATCTAGAGAGAATTGTAGTAAACTGGCCATGTTTTCGAAGACAAAGAAAATGCTGGATAAGTTGTCTTCCCTAAACAATGTTGGTTAATTGTGGCAAAATTCTCATTTACTGCCTGTTTTCTTTTCCTTTTTTGCCTACTTTCTAACCATCCTTTAAAAAAAAATTTCAATCATTGTCCTTAGAAATATGTAAATTTTACTAATTTGGTCATTTAGTAAGTATTGGTTGCCAGTATGTGAAGTACTTCTATTAGATGTTTTATGTGTATATATTTCACTTAGATCTTATGTCATCTCTGTTCAACACATGGTTTCATCTTAATTGCTAGGATTACATTGCTAGGAAAGGGCCAAACCAGAGTCCTTATCCTAGTTCGTCTTCCTCCAAATCAGTCTCCTTCCCTCAAAGATACCTTTCTTACCCTTGATCAGCTTACCATCCCTGTGGAATAAGACAGACAGAGAGAAGTGGGAGGGGTTTTACCAAAATTGAGCAACCATTGTATGATACCTCTTGGAATTGTCTCTAAGAGTTAGGCCTTTAGAGGGTTTTTACATCTGGAAAGTCTTCATACAGGTAATGCAAAAATGCATTGATTGTAGTAATTTTCATGTGCATTTCTCATTTTTTAATGCAGTGCTATGTGTCTTGCTCTATTGCAGAATTCTTGGACTTAGTGTAAAATCTAACTATATAAACTTGGGTAAAACTATTTCCACCCTCTGATTTTGTTTCTTTGCATGTAAAAGGAGAAAAATACCAACCTCCTCAGAGTGTTAGGAAAAAGGACATAAGATATATGTACATAAGTACCTAGCATAGCACTTGGGACATAATAGTTACTCAATTTTGGCTGCTGTAGGTATTACCAGCTTTGAGCACCTAGTACCTGGCCCATTGTAAATACACAGTAAAAGAGTGTTGAATGATTATTTTTGTGTTTTCGAAGGATTCCTCTGGATGGGGGTATATTGGATTAGAGATGGGGAGCAGGGGCACTAAAGCCATTATATAGTTTTTTGCAGTTATCCAGGTGAGAGATGATGCTCTTGCCTGGGTTGGGGTATTAAGGATGAAAAGAGTTAAATGAGTGGCCAGGGACCTAGTTAGTTCTAAAATGTAAGTTCCTTAGTTTGTGAATTTTTATTGACTACATGTGGAATTAATTGCTTTTGGATGCTCGATTTGGAGGCACTCTAATTCCATTAGTCTCCAGATATATTGCAAACTGAATTATATATGACTGTTTTCCATATTTATATCTTTCAGCTAACCATATTTGTGGTATGTGCCTCTTGAAAGACTTTAGCCAGTGAAAGGGAATTCTAATTTTTTTGTCTTTCCTGACCTTCCCTTTAATCACCTTTTAAATCTTATGATTAATATATTTATTTTGGTCTGTGGCACTCTGGTCTTTGACTCTTGGATCAATTTAGACTTTGCAGACTCTGTAACCTTAAACATACACATTCTTTTATTACTTTTGTAGATAACATGGTTAGAAGGACACTCCTTGGCACAGACAGTATTTACGTGCCTTTACATTCATAATCCAGACTTTATAGAAGATCCTGCCATGAAAGCTTTTGCTCTGGGAATCTTGAAAATCTGTGACATTGCAAGGGAAAAAGTAAATAAAGCTGCTGTTTTTGAAGAGGTAAGATCTCGTAATGTAAGAATTCCTGAAGCTCATTGACCATCTTATCCACTGTGAAAAATTTAAATGATTTTATGATACATATTTTTATAACATGTATAGTTAAAAACATATTTTTATAACATGTATAGTTAAAAACAGTTTTTAAAACTGATGATATTGCTATTTCTATATTGGCTAAAATAATTTTTCTATAAGAAAGGACTTTCATCTTACTATATGTTCTTTCTGTCAGTTCTATTCACTGAGTATCCATTATGTACAGAGAACTTTGTTCTGGATATTGTACGGATTCACAAAGAAAATAGAAGAGCTAGCCTCTGCCCTTAAGCCTCTTACAAATTAAAATCCAGAAGTCCTTTACTTTCAGTCTTTGCATAAGCAGGAACTAAAGAAAACAAAGGTATGAGGAATATTTTAGGGCAGTGACTTTCAACCTTTTTCATCTCATGGCACACAGAGACTAATTACTAAAATTCTGCAGCACACCAAAAAATATATCTGTTGCTGGTCTGACAAAAAAAAGTATAATTTTGATTCATTCACACCGGATGGCTATTGTTATGTTGGCTGTTATCATGTTTTTATTTGACAGTGAGGGAAAAGAGGTCAGTGCACCTGACTAAATAGGCAGGTATTGTATGTTTTAAAAATTCATGGGGCACACTGATTAAAAATTGCTATTTAGGGTGTGAATACTTTCCTCTAGTTAGCACTAAGCACCACATTCTGTTGAAGTGTTCTGAGTTATAAACACAGATTTTTTTCTCCTTACAGAAAACAAGGCTTCAGATGCTGGTAATTTTAAGGGGAAATGTGATAGCATTTGAGGTTATTAATAAGTGATTATGTAATTCTTCCCTTCGTTGAAACTGGTAGTTTCTTATTAACATTGCTGCTGACCCAAAATAAATATCTTAGGCTCCTACAGTGGTCCAGTGTATAGTACGTAAAACTTTTCTAAATTAATGTTATGTGTGTGAGAGTAATTAACTATAGACCCAGCATGATTGTCTACATTTAAATGTATGGCTGGTGAGTTGTTTATGAAATCCTCTTTACTTTTTATACACTCGTTGGTTATTTAGCTACATATCTGAATTGACGTGGGTGTCATTGTGGAAAATCTAATGCATTGGATGGAATTTTTTAAGAGATTAAGTTAATAAGTGAGAAGAGAAATACAAATTATTTTAAATAGCTACATTCTCAGAGTACACCCGAAGGACATCAAAAATCAGTAGGGCAGATAAATGACTCATTTAACAAATCATACTGTAACAATTGATTATCACCCTTGAAAATCAACTTATTTTACATCTGCCTTAGTCCCTTTGGGCTGCTGTAATAGAATACCATAGACTAGTTGGCTTATAAACAACAGAAATTTATTTTTCACTGTTCTGGAGGCTAAGATGTCCAAGATTGGGGTCTAGTGAAGGCCTACTTCCGGGTTCATAGACAGCCATCTTTACACTGTGTCCACACATGGTGGAAGGGGAGAAGGAACTCTCTCTGGGGTCCCTCTTATAATGACAGTAATCTCATGTATGACGTCTGCCCTTGTGACCTAATCACCTTCCAAAGGTCCTGTATCCAAATACCATCACTTTGGGCTTTAGGGCCTATAACATATGAATTAGGGTGTTTTTGGGAGGGAGGGGGTTGGTTAACAGCAAAATAAATTGCAGATAAATTAAATATTTTAAGTGTTAAAACATTTTTTTTAAATCAGAAAATAGTTGTCCTGGCCACATGGCTTAGTTGGTTGGAGCATCATTCCATGAGCCGAAGGTAGCTGGTTCGATTCCACTCAGGGCACATGCCTTGCTTGCAAGTTGGATCCTAGTTGGGGTGTACTAGAGGCAACCAGTTGATGTTTCTCTCCCACATAGAGTTGTTTCCTCTCTCTCCTCCCCTCACTCTCTTTTTCTCTTTTTCTCTTTCTCTCTTTCCCTTCCTCTCTCTAAAATCAATGTTTTTTTTAAATCAGGATAGTTTGCAAAATAGTTTTTAAACATAAGAAAAGATAATTAACCTTACTAAACAGAATTGCAAATTAAAAGTATGAGATACCATTATTTACCCCTTATGGGCAAAGATTAGATGTTTTTTATAATGTACCATGCTGAGGATGGGAAAACACTCATGCTGTGTGTGTATGATATGAATGGTTATTCTTTCCCTCTAAACTTTCCTGATTTTCCAGATAAATTTGTCTCAGTTTTATAAATAGGGAAAAAATGGATTACCTAGTAAAAGTCCTTAAGAGATATGGCAATGAATAAATGAGAATGACATAGTCATTTCTTTGAAATGGGTGCTTCTGAAGTTCCTAAGTGCTGGTGTATTTTGTTCTCAACTACGTCCCTGCTTTGTTTTAACTCCTGAAGTGGATACCTTTTCAGCTGCCTGAAGATGTTTCATTCTTAATATCTTGCTCACACATGCAAAATGGAAACCATAATTTCACCCCTTACACCACTTGTTCTCTTGCGATCTGTCTCGCAGAAATGATATCTAGAATGTTATCTTTGATTACTTATTTTTTAACCTTCTATATCAAGGTTATTTTATTTTTATCTTGAATCTGGTCACTCTTTACTTCTCTCTCATTGTCCCTGCTTTAGTTCATGCCTTTGTTAGCTTTAGGTGTAGGCAGAACTCTTCTTTCTGGCCCAGTCTTTCCTTCTAGTTCATTCTCCACTTGACCCTCTTGAAAATAGGTAATCTGGTCATGTTCACTTTTGCTATTTAAAAATTTTCCCTGGGGTATGTGTTTTAATAGAAGTCATAATACTTGTACATAGTCAAATAGCCCATAAGTTTATTTGTGATTCTCTGCTCTTATCCATTCTGTATATTAATATTCAGTTCTTTTAGCTTTTTATAAAAAGCTATACATATTTAATGTGTAAGATTTGATGAGTTTGGAGATAAGTACCCACCATGAAACCATCACCACAGTCAATACCATTAACACATCCATCACTTCCAAGTGTCCTCTCACCCTCTACTTTTGTGTTATAAGATCACTTAACATAAGGTCACTCAGTACATATGCAGTTTGAATGTAATGGTGCTATTAAAGAATTCCTTTTTTCCGTTCTTTTTGTTTGTTTGTTTTTGAGATTTTGTTTATTTATTTTAGACAGCTGAGAAGGAAAGGAAAGAGGAAGAGAAAGATCACTGTGTGAGCGATACATTGATCTGTTTGTTGCCTTGCTTCTCGCACACCCCAAACTGAAGACCTGGCTTGCAACCCAGGCATGTGCCCTGAACCAGGAATCAAACTGGGGACATTTCCGTTTATAGGCCAGCTCTCAGTCTACTAAGCCACACCAACCAGGACCGCTTTTCTTTTTTCTTTTTTAACTTTATTTTTATTGTTGACACTATTACCATAATCTTCTAGCTTTTTTCTGCTATTTATTTTCATATCCCTAGATAATAGGTTTATATTCTAATTTCTGGATTTAAGGATTTAACAGTTTTTAGCTTTGGTGTAAGTATCAACCCATCTTTACCAAGTATTTAGCATTCATACATTACCCCCTCTCCTACCCCAAATAGTCCTTCAATTTTTAGTTAAGTCATTATTCATTTCTGACATTGTGATTGTATAAATATTAATGACAGATGAGACAGAGTAGTATATGCCTATATTTTCTTTCTCACACAAATTTTTGTTTTTCTCCCTGGCATATTATTCAGCTGATCCTGGGTATATTATTCTCTTTCATTTTTTCATGCTAGTGCACAGGATTCTTTCTGGCTCTTAGGCCTTTTCTCTTTTTTTCCAGGTTTTAAAACTTTATTTGCACATTAAAAATTGTGCATTCCAATAATTAAAATCATTTTAATGAACAAAAATGGCACTCTGATTAAAATGCATTTTACAGCCTGCAGGACACCTTGGAACAGTTTGGTTTTTACTCTAGATTTCGCTGTCATCCCACCACCTTCTTCCTTCACCAACATGCAAGGTCTCTTCCTTCCCTGCCAGCCAGAGAGGCAGATGGGAGATGCAGGTACAGCCTTGTCAGTAGTTCTCTGATGAGAAAAGGGGCAGCAGAGTCATTTAAACTGTTCCAACCTCTTTGCATCTTACAAAGTTAAACAGCTAAAAAAAGTAAATTTAGAAGGCAATACTTGTGGAGTGTACAGTGTGTGTTGGTGATGTGGGCCCTCATTACGATTTGCCAGCTTGCTTCTCCTGTTCAGTTTCTTTTGAAGGCAGTGGATTTTTCTCTTGCATTTCTGTCTTCAATTTCAACTTACTGAATTTCTCAATCTCAGCCATATCGGGTATTTCAGACATGGTTGCAGAGGAAGCATTTTGGAGGTCAGAAGTCCCACACAGAACTCGAGGGGCAAATATCAAGGCACTGGAGGGCTGTGCCCCTTCCAGAGCTCTAGGGAAGGGACTGCTTTCTTGCCTTCTGCAGCTTCGGCCTCCAGCACTCCTTGGCTTGTGACTCCATCTTTAAAGCCAGCAACACTGCGTATCTTTGATTCTTCCCCTTAGATACATTTCCCCCTGGTTCTCCTTATGCCTTTTCTCTCTTACTTACCTTTTTAGGGAAAAGTCCTATTTATCTTTAAATTTGTATCCCACTCTCCTGACTTACCCAGACAGACTAGTTTTCTTCTCCACCCCCTCCTTAGCACATCTTTCTGTTATGGCTGGTATCTGTACGTACTGGTTTGCATGGAACAGTTCAGCTTGACACCCTTTGTCCTGGTGTGATTATTAATAGCATCCTCTTCTACTCTGGAGTACACCAGTTTGAATAATAATAATGGTGTGGTCTACCTGTACTAATCTACTCACCTCCAGAGTCCTGATTCAAGCATACTGCCTTTTAATTGCTACCACTTTATTTACTCTGATTCTCCTACTATACTTTACTTCTATACAGACCTACAATTTATGTGTGTGGTCGCTTTATTTTTCTCTAAAACCCCCTTGCCCCTTTCATTTCATCATGTGTCACTTTTCTGGCAAGGCCCCCAACCATCTGCCTACTCACTGCTTGTACCCAAACAGCAGAAGGCTGCTACAGAAAATTCTTATCTGTGTGTCTGTTCTTACTTTAATTTTAGGACTGCAAATCTCAGGTAGGCACTCAACACTAGTGACAGTCCTGCTCTATAACTTGCTGTGGTGAACTTGCTTTCCCAGTCTCTAAGGTGACTTTTCCATCTTTTCTCCTTAAATCTCCAACACCAACTCTTCTATCAGCTTGCTTTGTACCTTAATGAAGTATTAGGTGGAATCATACATATTAGAAGTACACCATCTTCTCCCGACCACAAGTGCTAACCTGTGTTGATACCCATATACTCTGCCTTCTCTCTTGTGAAAATTTAAAAGTATCCCTGGCATTCTAAGCTCAGCCCCTCCACTTATGTTCTAGATTCTGTTCCCTCTTACCTAATGCAGTTATTAATCCTGTCTTTGTATTTCATTACGAGTGATTTCTTCACTACTACGTTATTCTCGCATATAAACATGCTCTAATATCACTCTATTTAAAAGAAAACACCAGTTCCCTTGACCCATGGCTCTTTGTATTTATAATCCCATTTCTCTGCTACCCTACACAAAAAACTCCTTAAATGGACTATTAATCCTTATTCATTTTACTCTTTTTCAGTCTCTTCTCGCCCACTTGGACATTCTTCAAGAGGACATTCTTTTCTACCACTACACAGAAACTGGTACTAACAGGGTCCTTAATGATATCCATTTTACTAAGTCCATTGTTCTCATACTGTCTTCCACCTGTCAGCATCATTTGACCTGGCTGACCACTCTTTGATACACTTTCTTCTCATCTTCCTGATAGAGCCCGTCTTAGATTTCTTTCTTCCCCACTGGTTATTCCATTTCCTGTGCTTGTTTCTCTAGATGCTGAAATACTCCTGGGCTTTCTCTCTTTTCTATATCTTCTCCTTCTGTAGATTTCCTCTAGTTCTGTGGCTTTTAATACCAACTGTATGCTGATGAAACCCAAATTTGTATCTCTAGTTCTGATTCCTCCCCTGACTTCCAGACTCAAGCAAGTAACTTCCCGAAATCTTCACTTGGTTGATCAAAGAAATTGCAAACTTTATATAACCAACATTTTACTCCATTTCTGCCTTTAATCCTGCTCCTCCCCAAGTCTACTGCATCACAGTAAATGGTTCTATCACTTAGCAGTTGTTCAGACCAGAAACTGAAAAACGATTCTTGATTGTACTGTTTACCTTATACTCCACAATTCCGTTCTTTGGCACATCATGTTGGCTTTACTTTTTACATATATACTGATTTCAGCCACTTCTCACCTTTAGTTACAGTCTCAGCGCAAATCACCATCACCTCCTGCTTAGACTGTTGGATGGTGTCCAGTTTCTGGTCTCTCTTTGATTTTTGTCCTTAAATCCACAAAGCTTTCAGAATGATCTTTTAATGGCAGCTTCTGTTTATCCAATGTCTCTGCTTCAGCCCTCCAGTGACTTGGGTAAAGTTCCTGTTACCAAGGCTTGTATTTACTACACAGACCTGTGATATTCTCCTAGACAAATGTTTTTCCTTAGACTCCTCTTGGCAAACTCAAAATTCACAGATAGGGCTTACAGGTGGGTTATTTTTGTGTTATCATCACAGTGCTAGCCTACTTAATTTTTTTTAAGTGGGCAACATATAAAATAGGAGGATTTTACATTAAATTAGGTTTTTGTTCTGAAAAATTATGAGACCTTACCACACTAGCCTTGCATTGATTCATGGCCACAGTAGGGTAGCTAGTGATTGACTTCCTTTATATGAAGTGTATATTCCCTGGTTTCCTATGGTCTCCACCATTCCTCAAGGTATCTTGTAACCAGCCTGATATACCCAGGAAAGTTACTGGCTTGCTTGCATTTATGGCCCTGGCCCTATGGTGAGTCATCATTCATTCACTGAATATATTTTGAAAAGTACTCTGTACCAAGTACTATTCTTAAGTCCTGAAATAAAATAATGAATAAAGCAAAGCCCTGATCTCATGAGTTATTTATTCTTTTGGCTAGTCAGTGTGCAAGTAAGCAAATACATATATAATGTCAGGTGGTGATTATGAAAAATAAAGCAGGGGAAAGGGATAGAAAGTAGGGGAGGGGGCTGTTTTAGAATGCTCAGGGGAAACATCTATACGAAGAATTGACATTAGAACAGAGGCTGGAATATAGTGGGGATGGAGCTTTGTAATTCTTTTGAAGAAAATTTTGGAGAGGGGGTCAGTAAGTATAAAGGTCTTGAGAAGAGATGTGTTTGATGTGTCTCAAGGCCACAAGAAGGCCTGTGTGAGTGCTTTACCGTGAATGTGGAGAGGAGGATTGTGGGTAGGAAATGAGATTGGAGAGGGAAACCAGAGCCCATGGTGGGAGGGCTATAGCATCCATGGTGGGCATTTGGGCTCTCCTGTGAGGAAAGAAACTAGATTTTGATTAGAAAGTGCTGTAAAATGGGACTTTTGGGTAAGGTGGAGGTGTAGGTAGACACACTGTGCCTCCTTGCACAACCAAAAGGAGGACAACAACAATTTAAAAACAAAAAACAACCAGAACTGACAGAAAATCCAACTGTATGGAAGTCCGACAACCAAGGAGTTGAAGAAGGTACATTCATCCAGACCAGTAGGAGGGGCGGAGTCAGGTAGCCTGGGCAGAGAGGACTCTCGGCAAAGTGATGGCTGGCAGACCGGGTGGTCCCACATTCGTGTGCAGATAAACCAGGCGAAACTGCATAGTAGGACAACCCATGGTCCCAGAGCAGGGAAATAGAGCCTCAAAACACTGATTGAAACACCTGTGTTTCAAACACCTGAAACACCTGTGGGGGGCTGAGGTGCTAGGGGAGGCGCCCAGCCTCACAGAAGAGTTCGTTGGAGAGACCCACAGGGTCCTAGAACATACACAAACCCACCCACATGGGAATCAACACCAGAAGGGCCCAGTTTGCTTGTGGGAAACTGGGAAGTGACTGAAAGCTGGCAGAGAGCAGAGCAAGCGCCATTGTTCTTTCTCAGACCCCTGCCCCACATAGAGCATCACAACCCAGTGACATGGGTTACCCAGCCCCCGTTGAATACCTAAGGCTCCACCCCTCATTACATAACAGGCGCGTCGAGACAAAAAATTGGCTGAAACGAAAGAACAGATCAGAGCTCCAGAAATAATACAACTAAGCGACAAAAAGGTAGCCAACCTATCAGATGCACAGTTCAGAACACTGGTAATCAGGATGCTCACAGAATTGGTTGAATTTGGTCGCAAATTAGCTGAAAAAATGAAGGCTATGCTAAGTGAAATAAAGCAAAATGTACAGGGAACCAATAGTGATGGGAAGAAAACTGGGACTCAAATCAATGGTGTGGACCAGAAGGAAAAAAGAAACACCCAGCTAGAAAACAATGAAGAAACAAGAATTCAAAAAAATGAGGAGAGGCTCAGGAACCTCCAGGACATCTTTAAACGTTCCAACATCCAGATTATAGGGGTACCAGAAGGAGAAGAGGAAGAGCAACAAGTGGAAAACTTATTGGAACAAATAATAAAGGAGAACTTCCCCAATCTGGCAAAGGAAATAGACTTCCAGGAAGTCCAGGAAGCTCAGAGTCCAAAAGAAGTTGGATCCAAGGAGAAACACACCCAGGCACATCATAATTACATTACCCAAGATAAAAATTAAGCAGAGAATCCTAGAAGCAGCAAGAGAAAAGGAGATAGTTACCTACAAAGGAGTTCCCATAAGACTGTCAGCTGATTTCTCAGAAGAGACCTTACAGACAAGAAGGGGCTGGAAAGAAGTATTCCAAGTCATGAAAGGCAAGGACCTACATCCAAGACTGCTCTATCCAGCAAAACTATCACTTATAATAGAAGGGCAAATAAAGCGCTTCTCAGATAAGGTCAGGTTAAAGGAGTTCATCACCACCAAGCCCTTATTAGATGAAACATTAAAGGGATTTATCTTAGGAAAAGAAGATAAAAAATATGTACAGTAAAATGATAGCAAGCTCACAATTATTAACAACCACACCAAAAATAAAAACTAAGCAAACAACTAAAACAGGAACAGAACTACAGAAATGGAGATCACATGGAGGGTTAGCAACAGGAGGGTGGGAGGAGGAGAGAGGGGGGAAAGGTACATAGAATAAGTAGCATAGATGGTAGGTAGAAAATAGACAGGGGGAGTGTAGGAGTATGGGAAGTATAGAAGCCAAAGAACTTACATGTATGACAGATGGACATGAGCTAAAGGCCAGGAATGTTAGTGGGAGGGGGTGTTCAGGGTGGAGGGGAGTGAAGGGTGGGAAATGGAACAACTGTAATAGCATAATCAATAAAATACTTTTTCTTTTAAGTGATGTAAAATGACTTGTTTTAAAATAATCCCTTTGACTTCTGGTGGCAAATGTAGCAGGGACAAGTGGGAACATTGGGACCTATCTGGAGATAGTTACAGGAGTGAGAAATGGTAGTGACTCAAAATAGAGACAGCTGTGAAAGGAATGAGATATGGTTAGATTAGAAATTGAAGCTAGAATCTACAGGGTTTTCTGATGGATCTGATATGGGCTGTGAGAAAATGAGAGGACTCGAAGTGCAAGCTTTAGCCTGAGGAACTGGATAGATGGAGGTGCCATAGCAGTGTGGTAAACACTAGGAGAATACACTTTTTTTAGACACAAAATTTGAGAATCCTGTTTGATGTTCAAGTAGAGATAGAGTATAAACTTCACCTAGAGGATAATCTTATAGCTCTGTAACACACTTAGTTCTTTGAGACCAGGGACATAATCTGTGTATGTTTGTTTTCTTTCTGTTTGTAAGATAGTAATGCCTCGCATGTAATGCATGGTCACTGGTGTGTTTGTTAAGAATTCAGAAATTTTGCTACAATCCTGGCCACTGCTGTAAAGACCTCTGAATCCATTATGGTAGGCTTTTATATATTTTTATAAGAATTGTAATATGACAGAAACACTCCCTAAGTAGAGCTTCTGGCTTAACCAAATCATCCAGATGATTTTAAATTAATAGTCTTCAGTGCAAGTCGGCAAGCCACTTAATTTGTTAATTTCTCAGTAGTGTTTCAAATGATTTTGGGGGTGGGAATCCATGTGTGAATAATTTTTTTTCAGAATAGGGCCGAAGTGACAATGTGGTTTTGTTCTCACTTTGAGTAATTCTGTTTGAGAAGGTTTAACCTTTGTATCCTCACAGTGGAATAGGCATTTAATAATTCTTGAAGTAAGAGCCTTGTTTAAATCTTGCAGTCTTATAATCATACAATAATTACTACATATTTACTGTTCACTTGTGAATGTGAGAATACTTTGTAAGTGGGAATACCTTGCGATACTGTCATAAGCATTGTCTAAGGGCAAGCAATTGAAATTATGGACACGGAGAGTATTAGAATATGGTGTTTAAGGACACAGAGATAAGGAAAGCTTGGATGCTGGATAGCAATATTTAGACAAGCAGACTGACTTTCCACTACTGTTTTCTTATTAGCAAATAGTGATTTTATAAGAGAAATATAAGGAAAGGTTTTGCTGTTGCTCAAGACCTAATTATTCCTTTTCTCTTTAGGAAGATTTTCAGTCAATGACTTATGGATTTAAA
Source organism: Carollia perspicillata (assembly GCA_004027735.1). Classification (NCBI taxonomy): domain Eukaryota; kingdom Metazoa; phylum Chordata; class Mammalia; order Chiroptera; family Phyllostomidae; genus Carollia; species Carollia perspicillata. Next base: position 16,409 of record PVKM010002779.1, read on the forward strand.
ATGGCCAACAGTGTGACAGATCTTCGAGTTACAGGTAATGGTATTTATAAAGGTAGTTCACAAGTTTAATGTTTTGGATTTGTTTCCTTTTCACCTCACTGTCTCTCATCCTAGGCATGCTAAAGGATGTGGAGGATGACATGCAAAGAAGAGTAAAGGTATTTCTACATTTCTTCTCTTTTGTATAGGATTTTTGTTGTCTTCTAGATGGCAGGTTAACTTTAACTAAGTACAAATAGCTAATGTAGGTAGGACCATCAGCTTCCTTCGTGTATGCGGTGCCTTTTTGGTAATGAGTTTTAGGCTGTTTCAGAGCTTCTGATAAGTTAATGTCACAAGTACTGAAAATTTAACCCTCGGTTTTTCAGTTTTGGGCCAGTGTTTTAGGAATTTTGTATGCTATTTTAAGAGTAGCATAATAACATAGAGTTGTTCAGTTACTTGGAAGTAAAGACTGTCTTCATCTTTGTATCTTTAATAGCTAGGAGAGTGTCTATAAAACAGTGGAAAAGCTCAGTAAATGGTGTTATCCCAAATCTGGTAAAAGTCTTCTAAGAATGACATCCTTCAGCCAAATGACCCTGATTATTTGGTTCCCGTAGAGATTAAAAAAGGACAAAAGTTCATATAGCTACTAGTTTTTTACAGTTATAAAACACAGCATCGTTGTCAGAGCAGTTTTACATTGTCATCTTATTTGATATTTACAATTATTCATTGAATTAGACAATAAGATACACACTGTCCCACATTTAGGTGAGCAAAATACAGCTCAAAGAAGTTTAGTAACCTGTTTGAGTCTCACTTAAGGGCATGCCACTAGCCAATGCTGTTCCAGTGCTAGAAACCAGCTCTTCTACCATATCTCCCTAGAATTTTGTCAAAATAGTCAACCTTATATTACTTGTATATTAACAAGGTTTCTTGCATTTTAGTGCAGAACAGATCAGTATTTCTTATGTGACTTACTTTTTATCGTGTGATTTTGTAAAGATTACTTTTTTTCCTGGTAGGGTTATTAGTTTTAAGAACATCAGGAATTTCAATGAGTAGATGTTTTTTAAAAGAAAGAAGTGCCATGTGCTTTTACTTACATTATTTTTCAGTTTGCTTTTGCTGCTTTTAATACCTTACTCTTGTGTGATCTTTGTAATTTATATCAAGATTAACTTTCTGTATATAGTAATATTCCTTATTAAGGAGGGAAATACTAAATACAACTTCTTTTCCCTCTCAGACATTTTTTGAAAATAGATTCTTACAATAAATTAATTTAGTGCTTTTCCTTGTATATTTATGATTTAATGCTTCTACGATCTTGTGTTTGTTTTAATTCACACTTTTTAAAATTTTAGAGTACTCGAAGTCGACAAGGAGAAGAAAGAGACCCAGAAGTTGAACTAGAAGTAATTGAACTTATTTTCTGGTAGATAATATCAGAGAAGTCTGCCTCTTAATGTTGTAGTTTTATGAACTGCGTTATAATTTATGGAAGCCCTTTTTAAGGTATTTCTTTAAAAATTGGACATTGCAAGGGATTTTATTTCCCTTGTATTTATTTTGATAGAATGATAATACAGCTCTTTCAGATATATGATTTCAGTGCCGAATCTTCAGTATTCCTATGAGGTAGGAAGAAAAAATGACTTTTTACAAATGGTACATCTAAGTTTGGCAAAAATCAAGAACTTGCACATAATCAAAAGTTGACAATCCTTTGCTAGATCCTAAATTTTCTAACTCAGCTTAAAGTACTTTTTTAATGGTCCTCTTTAAAATACTGATTGTATTTGTTTTAGAAATGATAGTGTAACTTTTTCTTAGGGAAAAATCAGCCTTGTTGATATAGAAGCCTTATGTTTCTGTTTCAATAGAGTAGGCTTTGTTATGTTTTGCTGAAGCTCCTGTTTTCACATATGTAAAACCTTAGTGAAGGTGTTTGTAATGTAGTAAGTCATACAGTGAGATTTTGAACTTAAAATATATTTTAAAAAGAAATTGTTTTGGCATACTTTGCATCTTTTAACTTTTACTTCTTTATTTTTTTAGCACCAACAGTGTTTAGCAGTATTCAGCAGAGTGAAGTTTACTCGAGTGTTACTGACAGTGCTTATTGCCTTCACTAAGAAAGAGGTAAGGGGATTTACTGTGATCTGTCTATTTTAGTAGGGGCTTCTTTTGTTTTCTTTTGGATGGAATTCTTTATTGAAGTGGTTCTGAGACTTTCCCATTGAAATGCCCCCGGTTGCACATATACAGCACTCAACTTTTGGTGCGTTTACATCAGAGTAGCCCTAATGATTTTCTCAAAAGGTCTCATGAATTTTACATTCTCCATAACATGCATGTATGTTGTTATAAAAATAGGGTAGTTATATGTTGTGAATTGAAAGGAGAAAGTAACAATGAGAATTTTAGGATATTTTCTTTCATTCAAGAAATAATTAACTGTTAGATTTGTGTAGATCCCAAAGTAAGGCCTAGATGGTAAGTGTGTGTGTGTATCTCAGTTACAGATAAATTTTTGAATAGTTAATATGTGGTGACTAAAGAGTCAACCTTTACCATTGTTCTAACTCCTATATTATTTTTTCCCTGTTTTTTGTTTGTTTCACCTTGATGATTGACAAAATAGAAATGTTGCTTTTTTCCAGTAGGTTGCATCTTTCTTTTTTAAACAAAAGATTAATAGAATAAACTAGAAATTTTTTTTTATTTTTAATGGCTCCTATAAAATATGGATATGGCTAAAAAATAATTAATTATTTCTATCCTAACAGGATCTGGACATCCTGCATTAAGTGAATAGTTTGTGAAAACCAGTGACATTACAACAAACATTTAATTTCATTATTGTTTATAGGATTTCCTATTTAATATATATCTTTCAGTGAAAGAATATGTAAGAATGTTTTTGGTGATTTATTTGCCAGACCAGTGCTGTTGCAGAAGCTCAAAAATTGATGGTTCAAGCAGCAGATCTTCTTTCTGCCATTCATAACTCTTTGCATCATGGCATCCAGGCCCAGAATGATACTACAAAAGGGGGTAAGTGTCTGTTTGCTCCTACTCTTTTTTCATTCCTTCCCATTCAGAGTGTATATATAGTATTTGGTTTGTTCAAAAATTTCATTTAATTCAGTCTACCTGGACCTTGGAACATTTTGCTTCATAGATTTACAAAATGTTTATGCCCCCTTCTTTTAACATTTTTTCTAGAATGAAAACAGTACTATATTTTACTCTTTTTGCTCTGAGTATGTACCTTGTCTGGTGATTATGTTATGATGTCAGCAGTACATTGGCTTTTTTAAAAAAATCTTTAGAGAGAGGGGAAAGGAGGGAGAAAGGGAGAGAAACATTGATGTATGAAAGATAACTCAGTCAGTTGCCTCTCAGACACCCCGAGCTGGGGACCTGGCGTGCAACCCAGGCATGCGCCCTGACTGGGAATCGAACTGGTGACCTTTTGGATCACAGGTTAACACTCAATCCACTGAACCACACCAGCCAGGGCAGTACATTCTTTTTTAGTCACCTCTCCCCTTTACTTCTTTGAGAGATTATCACCTTCATTACAGAGTCTTCCCTGCCTCCACCAGGCAGCTTCAGTATTCCCTCATTGGACCTCATACATGCCTCTGTTAGAGCATGTTTTAGTGTATCATACTGTAGTTGTTTACCTGTTTGTCTTTCCATGAGTTTTTGATACTTTAGGCCGGGGACTTTCTTCTTTATTTATGTCTCTAGTGCTTGGCACGTTGTTGACAATCAGATTTTATATATATTTATGAAATAAGCCTTAACATGAAAGGAATAGTGTACTTTTCTTGTAAAAGTTGCAAGTAAATTAACATTTTAGATAATATGTGGCAATTTTGATTACCCTTAAAACTTATTGAAAATGAGCCCTGGCTAGTATGGCTCAATTGGTTGGGTGTTGTCCTGCAAACTGAAAGGTCACTGGTTCAGTTCCCCAACAGAGCACATGCTCAGGTTGCAGGTTTGTTCGGTCCTCAGTTGGGACACTGGCAAGAGGCAACCGATTAATGTTTCTTTCTCACGGTGATGTTTCTCTCCTTCCATTCCCCTGTCTCTAGAATCAATAAAGTAAGACTGATTTAAATTTATTAAAATAAGATGAAATTTACATTCTTTAAACTTTTTTTCCCAGTTGTTGGTGTTGTGACCGGGAAGGCCGGTTTTTCCTAATTTACGGTGCTTTCCTTTGTGCCCCTCACATTTTAGGGACAGCAGTTGGGTGTTCCCCTTGCTACAAACTTTTTTTCTTACTCAGATGTTAGGTAGTGGGGCAATGCAAAGGTAATTTGGTTTAGGAAAGCAGTATTATCATAATCTTTATTTATCTAATAATTACAATGAATATATTCATTAACATTTTTTCGTTTTACCCTGGGGGGAATATGTATATAAGATGCCTAACTAGGTGGCATTCTGTAACCACGATACATTTAAAAAAGGCTGTTATGCATAGCAAGCTGTTTAGTACTTATTTACAGAGAAGTATAACATATCTATAGCTCTTCAATACTTTGAATACTAGTGCAAGAATACTTTTGTGAAAACTATAACTGTGAGGATAATCATCACTACAGGATCATTAGTTGTCCAGCTGGTTTGTGGCTTCCCTATATTTCAGACTAGTCAGGGCTTTAAAAAAAAAAAATATATATATATATATATATATATATATATATATATATATATATATATATATCTCCTGTGTGTATATTCTCCACTGTTTGGTTTTATAGTCTGCTCACAAGTAAGCTTCAGGAAGATGATTTGCTTAAAGTCGTCTCAATTACTAAGCAAGTGAAGTAGTAAATTTAGGGAGTACTCACTCTGCTTAGTTTTCTCTTTAAACCTTTAGCCATCTTAATTTAACACTAATTATCCCTTGAGCATAAAGCTAAACAGTTCTATAATAAAAAAAACTGAATGCCTTCCCAATGTCTATTTTAAGAAGAATGATTATAAAACAATACCATAGATTAATCTTCATCTCAGATTACTCATTTGCCTTCTTACTATTATTGTAACTCCAACTAGTAACAAAATGGCTATGTAAAGCTTGAAATCACTGAGTATTCATGTAGGGTAACAGAGATTCTGGATGGTGGGGGACACCAGGCACCGTTGAATAGTACACATTATGGGAGAGTCAAGTGAAAAATTAAATATTTACTGTTGTGACCAACTTACTTTCTCTTTCCCTCCAAACTTTAGCCAGTTTTTCCCCTTATTTAGTTTCAAAACAGTACAGCCTAGTTGTTGTACTCCACTTAAGAGTTTGAAAGAGTCTTTTTAGAGAAATCTGACACCCAGAGGTGGGCGAAGACATAGCAAAATTTATACTCATGATAAAATGGCTTGGCAGAAGAGCCTACCTTGTATTCACAGAGCTCTTAATGAGTTTTATTTTATTCTTCAGTGACAAATCTAGTCAAGGTAGGAAGTCTCAAGCTTGAAAATAGGAACAAAACAGGCAAGTAGATGACATGCCTTTAAAAAATGAGAAAAATCAGTACACATGTAAAATATAGTACATATAGGATATTTTTTAAAAAAAGGAATAAAAGCTCTGGCCTGAGTTGGTTGAAGTGTTGTCCTGTGTACCAAAAGGTGTGAGGTTTGATCCCTAGTTGGGGTGTGTACAGGAAGCAGCCAGCTGATGTTTCTCTCTCTCATTGATGTATCTTTCTTTCTCCCCTTCCCTCCCTCTAAAGTCAGTGAACATATCCTTGGGTGATGATTAAAAAGGAAAAAAAGAACATGGTCTTTGAGATTCAAATGTAAACAAATGATAAAATAAAAAGAAAACAATGCAAAGTGGAGGAAAACTTATAGAAAGTAGAGTAAAAAATGTAAAGATTGAAAATAAGGAGAATAAAAAGTATTAAAGGATCAGTTCCAGAAGGCCTAATATCCAATAAAGATAAAAATAAGATAAAGGAAGTGTAAACTAATAAAGGTTGTTCCAGAAATAACAGATCAGAAAGTAGAAGCAAAAAATAAAACCCAAAAATCATTTATGAAAATTTTATGGATTTGATTCATATAAATACTTAGATTGAAGAAACCAGTAAAGAGCTACCTAGCACAACCAGGATGAAAATAGACTTCTTTCAAAGCATATCATCATGAAACTTCAGATTGGTGGATTAAAACTCAGGGTTCTAAGAGTTTTGAAAGAGACAAAATTAAGTTACCGATGCAGAATCAAGACAGAATGTCATTAGACTTCTTAACAGTAATGGGAACATATAAATCAGTGGAGCAAAGAAGGAAGTTGAAGGAGTCATTCTTTCTGATTTCAAAACTGACTGCAAAGCTACAGTAATTAAGACAGTGTGGGACTTGTATAACGATAGGCATAAATTTGTAGAATAGAGTTGGAATCCAAAAACTAACCCTCACACTTATGGTCATCTTGAAATCTGTGTTATTTTATTTGGAAAAGTCCTTGCAGACGCAATTAAGTAAGGATCTTTTGATGAGATAACCGTGGATTATCTAGTTGGGCCCTAAATACCATCCTAAATGTCTTTCTTAAAAGAGGCAGAGGAAGATTTAGACACACAGAAGAGGAGACAGTGGTGGGGAGACAAGTATAGATTTTTATGAAGCAGCTAGAGGCCAGAGAATTCCAGCAGCCACGGAAAGCTGGAAGGGACAAGGAATAAGTTTTCCCTTTAGAGTCTTTGGACAGAGTGCTGCCCTGTCAGTGCCTTCATTTCAGCCCAGTGAAACTGATCTTAAATTTCTGGCCTTTAGAACTGTGAGAGAATAAGTGTCTGTTGTTTTAAAACACCCAGTTTGTGCCCTGGCTGCTGTGGCTCAGTGGATTGAGTGAGGGCCTCCAAACCAAGAGGTCGCCAGTTTGATTCCCAGTCAGGGTACATGTCTGGGTTGTGGGCTGGGTCCCCAGTTGGGGATGCATGGGAGGCGGCCACACATTGATATTTCTCTCCCTCTCTTTCTCCTTCCTTTCTTCTCTCTCTGGGAATAAATAAATTTAAAAAAACACCCAGTTTGTATGTTTATATACATAAGTATATTTTCTAGCTCTATCATCTAAAGGACCTACCATCCAGATCTTGCTTCCTAAAGACTATTGTCCACTGAAAGTATCTGGGAGTGGGACTTGATCAAGATGGTGATGTAGGAGGCTCCTGAGCTCCCTTTCTCCCATGAACACAGTGAATGCACAGCTACATACAAAGCAGTTCCTTCTGAAAGATATCCAGAAACTAGCTGATCAGCTCCTATGCATTAGATGAATGAGAAAATACCCACACCTAAATGGGCAGGAAAAGCTGAGACATACTCCGCCATAACCCCCCAACATAGGGCCATACAGTCAGGAGAGTACCCCCAGCTTCTGAGGAGTGAACTGTTTGGACTCCACCTCTAACATCCCAACTCTTAAGACTCCTTCTGGAGAGACAGGCTCTCAGAACACCTAGCTCTGAAAGTCAGCAGGGTTTGTGTCCATGAGACCCACAAAACTACAGCAAAGAAGCAAGCAGTTCTTAATGGGTTCTTGAGCACTTGCCTTGGCTGTCCCTGTAGGAGTCAGCAGGGAGAGAGCAGACAAAATTACCCTTCTGTCAAGCTGTCTATGAAAGAGGTTTATTTGTATACTTTAAAAGGTGCTGCCTAAGGCAGTTTCTCACTTAGTAGGCACTAGCTAGTGGTGGGCTGTAATCCTTCCCAGAGACCAGGGAAGCCCAAGGATGTGATACAGGGTGCAGCCAAGAGGGGATCCCCAAATAGAGATTTGGAATAAGGTCCAGAACCCAAGGTGTCTAGGAAATATTAGAATGACATGTAAGATGTCCTCACCTCTTCCCCTCCATAGGTGTGAGTTGGGAAAAGGGACAAATGGAGCAGGGCCATTGAGAGCTGTTTTGTACAGCCACAGCTTTGCAGCTAACCTCTGGCGTGGCCATTTAACATATCTATTACCTTTAACTGGTTTCATAGATATGTTAAATAGCTGTGGCCATTCTTTGAGCCAGGGGGATGGAAGTGACTTCCACCCAAGTAACTGGGAGGCAGGTCCCCTGAGTTACAGTGCCTGCGTGAGAGCTTGGAGATGATTGGCTCCACGCCATGGGGCCATGCCTGCCCAGACTCACTGTGGCAGCCCAGTAAAGCTGGAAGGGTACTAGAGTGCTGGCAAGTGTAGCCCATTGTGGAAGGAGTCGGAAGTGGGGCTGCAGAGGAGGATTGGCATAAGGATTTAAACCCAGACTGAGCAGCCATTGAGGAGAGAGCCACACGCAGCTTTGGTAGGGGAGAGGACCATGCCGCTGTTGCAGTGCAGGGGGAGAGCCACTGCTTTTGGCCAGAGTGCAGACCCCCACAGCTCTGGTGGAAAAAACCATGCAGTTTTGGCCAGAGTGGGGACCCCTGCAGCTTTGGTAGAAGAGGACCACACGGCTTCGGGTGTTCCCTTTGGCCACATGACCTGGGAAGCAGGAGAGACTTTGCCTGGAAGAAGGGTGAAAACTCTTTGCCAGTAGGCCATGAGAAGGTGCCACATGGCTTTGGACTAATTAGAGATCCTGCCTGGATGGACACAGTGGACAGTGCCCGGACGGCAGGCAACCTGAATCATGGATGTTTGCTCCTTTTCCTGAGATATGGTACCCCATATTAGGGCAGGGGAGAGAAGGAAGCACTGTGGGTGTCTGTGGCTATCCAAAAGGACTTTGATATTTTAATGAAGACATTAGGTCACTACTTTAAGCCCATATAGCATTAAATAAATATTTCCTTTTCACAAGTCTCTGGAATTGAGAGATGTCTTTCCTCTAGCTGCGGACATAACGAACCTAGCGGGGGTCCTTTTGGTATTAGTAAATCGTATCCCCCCTTGGCCCTGTGTGTGCGTGTTCTATAACAGATACCTTGCTTGCCTTCTCCCTCCAACCCACTCCCAAGTTGCCAGTACCTCCCTGGAAGAACCTTGTTTATACAACTGCACCCCAACTTTTACTGCTACTGGCTGAGGGATGGAACTTGGATTTCCTAGCCAGGGAGTTTATCCATGAGTCCCAGAAGACTATAGCAAACAAAGAAGCAGTTCTTTTATTTTTAATATTTTACTGTTATTCTATTAATGGGTTGTCCCCATTTTCCCCCTTTGTCTTCATCCACCCAGCCTACCCCCACCTGCACCCCTACTCCCAAAGTCCATCCCCACCCTGTTGTCCATGTCCATGGGTCCTTGACTAGTCCCTTCCCCTTTTTCCACCCTTATCCCCCTCCCCTCTGGTTGCTGTCAGTCTGTTCCTTGTTTCCATGCCTCTGGTTCTATTTTGCTCATTTATTTGTTTTGTTCATTAAGTTCTTCTAACAGGTAAGATCATACAGTATTTGTCTTTTTACTGCCTGACTTATTTCACAGTCACTTGCCATGGCTGTCCCTGCAGGTATCAGTGCAGAGGGAGCAGTCAAAATTACTCATCTCCCAGTCTTTCCCTGAAATAGGTTTGTCTGCATTCCATAAAAGCTGCTGCCTGAGTGTTGGGCTTCTAATTTAGCAGGCATCTGAAGGCTGGATGAGATGTTCCTGAGGCTGGGAAAACCAGCAGACACCTTTCCCATTTCCTCTCTCCAACTTGTTGCAATAGTAAAACCCAGTGACCAGTATCTCCTAGGAAGGAGCTTGTACACACACAGCTGGTGCTCAATTTTTGCAGCTGTCCAAGGGATGAGCCCCCAAATCACCTGGCTCTACCGACCAACAGGGCTTGGATTCAGGAGTCCCACCGGACTGTAAAACAGAGAAACAGTTGTTATCAGGTGTGAAAGCACCCTTCCCCCCCATCGATATACACCCAGACCTAGCACAGAGGGATTAGACAAAAATGCCCATCTCCTAGTTTCTGCCTGGAAGGGGCTTAACTACATACTTCCCCAGCTGCTACAAGAGGGTTTAGCTTCTAATTGACCCACATGTAGATGCTGGCTTTGGGACACTGGTGGGTCTTGACACACCCTCAACTACTACTAAGAACTGAGGAGGAGGTAAGGACAATCACAGAAGTTTAGAGCCAACTAGCAGCTTGGGCTGGGCTGAAAACATAGGAACATATAAAACTGTTAAACATAAATAAATACAGTGGTCTTTGGGTATCAGCAATAGATTGGTTCCAGGATCCTCCGTAGATGTGCAAGTTCCTTACATGAAGTAGCGCAGAACAACGCATACAGTCGGCCTACTATATATCCACAGGTTCCCAATTGTGGATGGATCTCTGGTTGGTTGAATCCCTGGATGCAAAACCTGTGGCTACCAAGGGCCAACTAGTTTAATTCAGAATACTCTAATGTTGATAATGGTAGTGGGTAGAGCACTTACAACTCTTACATGAAGGTTAAAAAACAAAAGTATTTAAAATAACTGTAACTGCAATGATTTGTTAATGATACACAATGTAAAAAGATGAAAATTGTGACATCAAAAACATAAAATATGATGGGCTGAGCTTTTGTGTGTGTTTGAGGTTATCTGCTTAAAATAGACTATTATTCAATACAAACGTATTTTATGCAAGCCTCATGGTAACTACAAAGCAAAAGCATATAAATATAAAAAAAAGAGATAAAGTAATCAAAGGATAGCACTACAGAAAATTATCAAATAACAAAGGAAAAGAGCAAGAGAAAAAAGGGAACAAAGAAATTATAAAAATTACAAAACCACCAGAAAACAGTCTACAAAATGAGATTGGCAATTCCGTATCTGTCAGTAATTAACTTTAAATGGAAACTACATTCTCTATTCGGTAGACACACAGGAATAACTAAAGGTTGGTCAACTTTGTTTATCTTCGGTAAACCAGCTCTTAGTTTTGTTGATTGTTTCTATTTTTCTGGTTTCTATATCATTGATTTTCACTCTGATCATTATTATTTCCTTCCTTCTGCTAACTTGGGGCTTAATTTGTTTTCTAGTTCCTTGAGGTATAAAGTTAGGTTGTTTATTTGAAATGTTTCTAATTTTTAAATATGTACATTTATTGTTATGAACTTCCCTGTCACAACTGCTTTTGAAGGTCATAGGTTTGGGTATGTTTTTTCCATTTTCATTTGGTTTGAGATAGTTTTTGATTTCTTCTTTGACCCATTGGTTGTTTAGAACTGAGTCATTTAGTTTTCACCTATTTGTGGATTTTCTGTTTGCTTCTTGTTTCTTCCTAATTTCACACCATTGTGGTCAGAAAAGGGCATATATCAACCCTGTTTTCTCCCATTCTGGGCTTGGAGGTAGAAGGCCCTCCCTGTCAACACTACCACCACCATGTAGATGGCAAGTACAACTGTAGCTTTTAAATATGCGTATCTGTTTTAAAATATGTGTGTATAGATATGTTCATTGTAAATTATAAAATCTAGAGAATATTATGATGAGAATTCATTTGGAGATGTTTTTGAAACTGCCCTTTTTCATATTTAGTAGTGTTTGAGGTTTAAAATTCCAAGAAACATTGAAAATCTTATTTTTATTTCTTTTTAGATCATCCAATTATGATGGGTTTTGAGCCCCTCGTTAACCAGAGGCTACTTCCACCCACTTTTCCTCGATATGCAAAGATAATTAAAAGAGAAGAAATGGTCAACTATTTTGCAAGATTAATAGATAGAATAAAAACTGTTTGTGAGGTGGTAAACTTAACAAATTTACACTGTATCCTGGTAAGTACAAATCTCCATTCTTAATATAACTATTGGTTTTAGAGATTAAGAAACCAAAGTCGCAAGGCTACATAATTCATCCACACTTTACAAATGGGAGTTTAAACCCTGGATTCTGTCTTCAGAATCGTTTGTATAAATAGGTGTGTGCATGCATACACATAGTGCGTGTGTATCAGTATTTTTCATACAAAATTGGATCATGGTGTTTGATAACTTTTTCTTTAATTACTAATCTCTATATCATGACTATCTTTTCATGTCAACAAATACATATATTTCTATATTATTTTAATGGCTACATGGGATCCCACTATAAGCATTTCTTTTTTCATTCCATTCATATTGAATTCTTTTAAATCTCTTGCAGTGTTTTACTACTATAAACAATACTATGGCAAATATCTTTATAGGTAAATCTTTATGTCAGGCGCTTTCTTGCCCCTTAACATAAATTACTACATAGTGAGGTTTCTGGGTAAAAGAATATGTACATTTTTATTTTGGCATTTTTTGGATTAATCTTTTTATGGGTTTAAATATGGAAAAAATACAGTTTAATTTTGGGAATATTAAAACATTCAGTGGTGGAGTTTTATTCATTGGTAAGGTAATAGTGATATATATAAGGTTTGTAGGAAGGTAGAAAATATGCAGAATAATACTGTTGATATGTAGGTATAAGTACATTAATTTATTTTGCATTGCTGTGTGTAGATACGCATTTGACTCTTGTTCCCTGTACATGCTGAAGTGCATAATTCCTAGCCCTCTGTCATTTCCTCTGTGAAGTCTTTCTTGTTGGTTCCAGGTTTGTTCTGAATCTGTGTTCTTTGAGATGACAGATTAACCAGTTTATATTCCTAGAATTGAGCAACTGCCTCTGGGATATAGCTGATGGTCAATAAAGATTTGTGCTTTTGTTTACGTTCTGTCTTATAACTTTGTTTTCTCTTCCACTAATTCTTTGTCACCAACACCCAGCTTAAGTCTTCGCTCCTTAGTGAAACTTGCACTGAGTATGCCTTTATTACTTCCTTTTGTGTTTGCTTTCTTTTTAGTACTTTGTCCTTAAGAATCATAGAATCTTAGAGATAGAAAAGATCACAGACGTAAGCCAGTCCATTTTGCAGTTTGTTATAAAGCTAAACATAGGTTTAGAGGGATTCTAACTAAATGAGACTGGTTAGAGATGGATCTGGATAATAAATAGAGATTTTCTTACTCTTCTGCTGCATCTACTTTTCTGATCCTTAATTGTTACGTGGGTACCTATTTGTGTTCACCAGATTAATTATAGGGTTTTAGAAAGGGAGACATCAATGTGAATTGGTGTAAGAAGGTATAATACACAGTTGGAATTTGTATTCTGGCAGAAGATTATGGATTACCTTGTCAGAGGGATGAGTGCATAATGGACACACCATAGAGGGGAGCTGGGGGAGCCAGACCCGGACTGCTGGCCCTGGACCTGAAAGGAGCCTAGTAGGAGAAAAGTCTGGATCCCTGGAAGACTTGAGACAGAGGAATGAGCAGTGGTAGTCCAGGGATACAAGAGGCCAAGAGTAGAGGGAAAGATAAAAAGTCAGGAAGGGTTAGGGACCAAATAGTCTGGTTGATCTGCATAAGAAACCTGTTATTAGGATAAAAAAGTTATTTTTTTTTTGTTTGTTAAGATTTTATGTGTTTATTTTTAGAGGGGGGAAGGGAGGGAGAAAGAAAGGGAAACATCATTGTGTGTTTGCCTCTCAAGTGCCTCCTACTGGAGACCTGGCCCCAACCCAGGCCCGTTTTTCCAACTGGGAATCGAACCAATGACCCTTTGGTTCACAGGCTGGCAACTCAATCCACAGAGCCACACCAGCCAGGGCAGGTTAATGCTAGATTATAAAGAAGCTGACATATTAGTAAAATAAGCATCTAAATGAAAAATTGGGAAAGGACATAAGCACACACATTTAAAAAGAAGTTAATATTAACAGTGCTTAACCTTACTAGTTATTAAAGAAATGTAATTTATAACAACTAGATTGAAAAGTTACAATATTTAATGTTGATAAAGGGAAATCGTCATTCTCCTGTACTCCTCTTGTTGATACTTAGATATAAACACACTAATTTATTTTGCATTACTATGTGTAGATACTCATTTGACTATGGTTCCCTCTACATGATGAAGTGCATACTGGTTATCTCTGGTTATTACCATCTAGACATAGCCAGTAGGCTGCCTCTTTCTAGCCTTAAAAGTATGTTTTGACCCACCAAAATGCAGAAAGATATTAAGATGATCAAGAACTACTGTCCTACAACCCACAGATGTTAACATTTCAGTGTATTTTCTTATCTTTTTTTCTCTATCTGTATAATCCTGTGTATAGCTTTCTGAGCATATCTTTTGATCTTTCCCTAAAGTCAAAAAGTCAGTCAGTATTATGAATCCAGTTGGCCTTGTTATTTGTATTCATTTAGGTGAAGTAGGAAGTAAACCCTAAAATTAATTAGTAAAATATTGTTGACAGTTATTTTCATGGTGTGTAAATTTAATGTGAATGTCCACAAAAGACTACTATTGGTCAGTTTATTTTAAAAAAATGAGGCCCTAAAATTATCCAAGGTTTCTGATACAATTTAGATAATTACTGTAGAGATGATCTTTAACTGTTGGTCATATTCTAACTCTGAGAGTGTATTATTTCCAGTAAAATACACTCCATGTGCAAATGTTTTCTGCTTTTATTTAATCCATTATTGACACTAATTTTTCTCTGTTTATCTCCTAGGACTTTTTCTGTGAGTTTAGTGAACAATCACCTTGTGTTCTTTCAAGATCTCTATTACAAGTAAGTGTCACTTAGTATTGAAAAAATTTCTTTAAACATCAAATTATGGGTCTGTTGACACTGTTTTATTGATGGAACAAAAGGTAGATGCTTCTTTCTAAAGCCTATTCCATAGTTAATATTACATTTTTATTGTTTATTTTTTTAAATAATCTCCAATCACTTTTTTAAAAAGATTTTATTTATCTTTAGGGAAGAGAAGGAGAAAAGGAGAGAAATATCAATGTATGGTTGCCTCTCGTGCTTCCCCCACTGGGAATTGACCCGCAACCCAGGCATGTGCTCTGACTGGGAATCGAACCACGGTCCTTTAGTTTTTAGGCTTGCGCTCAATCCACTGAGCTACAACAGCCAGGGCTGTTACATTTTTAAATTACAAGCACTGACTTAAATTGTTAGGCATTCATCAAGATCATATCCTGGGCCATAAAATAAACCTTAACTTTAAAACAATTGAATGATACAAAACATGTTCTCTGATTATTTGGAATTAAATGAGCAATCCATAAAAGATCTGGAAAATTCTCCAAATGTTTAGAAATTAATGCATGTCTAGATAACCCCCAGATAAAGAGGAAGTCTCAAAATGGAATGAAATGAAAATGTAATGTAATTAGCCCTGGCTGGTGTAGCTCAGTGGATCGGGCCTGCAAACCAAACAACCATGGTTCGATTCCCAGTCAGGGCACATGCCTGGGTTGCAGGCCAGTTACAGTTCCCAGCAGGGGACACACGAGAGGCAACCATACATTGATATTTCTCGCCCTCTCTCTTTCCCTTCCCTTAAAGATAGATAAATAAAATCTTGAAAAAAAAATTTTTTAAAGTAAGAAAAAAGAAAATATAACATAATTAATATGGTCAGTTTTTGACCAATTACCAAGGTAAGTCCATAGAGAAATGGTAGTCTTTTTAATAGGTGGTACAAGAACAATTGGATAGGCATATGGGTGGGAAATTGACTCAGAATACATCATAAACTTAAATGTAAAGTGTGAAACTAAAACTTTTACAAGAAAGGATAGGAGAAAATCTTTGTGACATTGGAAAAGGCAGAGAATTCTCAGGTGTGACATCAAAAGCACAATCTTTAAATTGATAAATGTAAAACTTAAATTCTGTGGAAGACATTTAAGAAAATGAAGAGACTCTGGAGTGGGAGAAAATACTTGCAAATCATGTCTGACAAAGGACTTGAATCTAGAACATAAGAAGAAGTCTAAAAATATAATAAAAAGACAATCCAATTTTTTAAATGAGCAAAAATTTGAACACTTTGACGTAAAAAAACTCAACATCATTAGTATTACAAGAGTGCAAATTAAAACCATAATGAAATGCCACTATCCACCGTCTTTTAAAAGAAAGGAAAATATCAAGTGCTTGTAAGGATGCAAAACTGATGGGAATGTGAAGTGCTACACACATTTTGGAAAACAACTTGGCAGATTCTTACAAAGTGAAATGTACAAATCCCAGTTCAACTTGTTTACTAGAGAAGTAGAATCTGATGTTCTGGAAAACTGTATGCAGATATTTATAGCTATTTGGTTCATGATCACCAAAAACTGGAAATAACTCACATGTGTTAAGAAATCAAATAGGGTATAATATAGTAAATATTAAAATGCACTGAGGTTAAGAGAACAAATTAAATGCAAATTATTATGAAGTAATATTTTATTTTAATTTAATGTATTTTTAATAATCTATTTTTTCCAATTTTGGGAAGGTTGTATTTTTTTTTTTAGATTTTAATTATGTTTAGAGAAGGGGAAGGGAGGGAGAGAAACATCAAATGTTTGGTTGCCTCTCATGCACTCCTTATTGGTGTTAAAGATTACTGACTAGTTAAATATTTATAGCCATTTACTATTTCATAATTTCTGAAGCCTTTTCTTATGTAATAAGCTCGTTTGACATATTTAGAGTAGACAGTTTATTTTTCACAAGTTCACGATTACTACTCTTGACTTGGAAGATTTTTTTTTCTGCACATATTTAATTCTCCTGCATCAAAATAATTCTCCCGCATTAATCCCTTAAATAGGGATTAATACGTAATACCTGTTGTGGAGGCAGTGATTTATAAAAGTTTTCCACCAACTTTTTATATTTTAATTTCTTTTGTATTCTGTGGGGTTTCTTAAAAAGATTTTATTTATTTTTAGAGAGAGGGGAAGGGAGGGAAAAAGAGAGGGAGAGAAATAACAGTGTGAAAGAGAAACATAGATCTGTTGTCTCTCCTGTACTCTCTGAATGGGGACCAAACCCACAGCCCAGCAAGTGCCCTGCCTGGGAATCGAACCAGCAACATTTTGCTTAGCAGGACAACACCCAACCAACTGAGGTACACTAGTCAGGGCATCTGTGGTATTTATAGCCAAGAAGTATTCTCATGTCACAGTAATGGAAACTATATGTGCAGTATGTCAAGTTTGTGACAGCATTACTAATATGTAACATTTGTTTTTAAGACCACTTTCCTGGTTGATAACAAAAAGGTCTTTGGAACTCATCTCATGCAAGACATGGTGAAAGATGCACTCCGGTCTTTTGTCAGTCCTCCGGTGCTTTCCCCAAAGTAAGTATCAGAGATGTTTTATAACGTGTGTTCCTTAAAAGCCCAAATTCTCTGTCCTTCTCCATTTTAGCCAAGAAATTAAAAAAACTGTTGAGATCAAGTCTCCATATAAAAACAACAAATTCAGTCATGTTAAAATTAATTGATTTATGCCACATATTGTTTAGATTTAAGTTGAGGTTTTTGTGAGGTTGACCTTAGGTCCAATACGAGTAGAAAAACTTCCAAGCAGTTACGAGAAATTCAGTAAATTATATTGACTCCTACTGTGTACAAAGCACTGTGTTAGTTAGGCATTTTGGGAAGTAATTAAAAAAACAAGATAAGGTCTCTTCTCAATGAGCTGAGTCCAGATAGAAATAGAAAATGCAGGTAATTGATTCTTAAATTATGTTCTGATAGAGTCACTACCTCAGAAACATGCTGCCATAAGAGGCTGGAAAGTATTTCAGGCAGAAAGAATCATAATTTGAGTTGGCATTTTGGAAAATAAGTAGAGCTTTCCGTGGTGAATGGAAGAAAGGAGTCTTTACTTCTTAACAAAGAGACCAGCATGTGTGAAGACGGGGTGTATGAGGTTATGTAATATAAGAAGAGTTAGTGGTTCGGCATTCAGTCTATTGAATAAATCATGCCACGTCGCACATAGAACTCTGGTAGCTTTCTTAGGTTGGGTTTCCCCAGAAGCCAACCCTGTGACAAAGATTCATGTACATATTACTATAAATTGTTCCCAGGAAAAAAAGTAGAGTTGTGGGCAGGTGCGACATGAAAAAGAAGAAAGCCACCACACAAAGGTGTGCTCTGTGGAACATAACCCTTGTTCATTCTTGTCAGGAGCTCTGGAGACAGTGGGGGACCCCTCAAGGGTTGTTAGGGGCAAAGGAACTTGAGAATTTACCCAGACACCTCTCAATTAACGACTGCCCCTTAACTGGGAGGAAGTAAATTCCCAGGTATCCTCAGTGTTGGTTAACATTCACATTTGCGTTCACAGTAAAAGCCAAAATCTTTCTAATTGAGCCTTCAAGGCCCCAGGGGTCTAGATCCCTGTCCTGGCACCTCTCTGACCGCATCTCTTACTGCTCTCCCCTCACCTCCTTTGCTGCAGCCACACTGACTCCCTTGTTCCTGGAACGTACACACTCTCTCCCATGGCCTTTACACAGGAATGGGGGTGGAGGATGCTTCCCTCAAAAACTCCCAGGGCCGGCTCCCTCACTACCCTCAAGTCCAGTGTCACCTCAGTGAAGGCTGCCCTGATCATTCTATTTAAAAAGTGTCAACCTTCCTTCCCCCATCTCCCATGACCCAGCACTCCGTTTCTTTCATTATTTTATGGTTAATTCAGGAACTACTTCAAGTTTTTAGAAAGGATTTGGCATGGTAGAGGATGTATTTTTTAGTAGGAAGCAAACCGGTAGTGATAATGGAGGCAATGTGTTTAGCGAGGCTGATCTGGTGGTACAGGTAATAGATGAGGAAGAATTAAACCCTGGAAATACAAAGAAGAGGACAGATTTCAGTACCATTAATAGGAATAATTTTGGTAGTGAATTTAGTAGGATGCGACAGCTTATTCAATAAGGAATGGGAAGGGAAGAGAACGTAACTATTGCTTTAAAAAAAAAGAAAGCTGATTACAGTAGTCCCCCCCGTTATCCATGGGGGATACAGTCCAGGACCCCAGATAGTTTCCTGAAACCTCAGACAGTACCAAACCCTATATATACTGTTTGTTAAAATACATATATCTTTTCACATAAAGGAAGCACTGTACAGCCTCTCTTTGGCATATCCAAATCACCAGTATGGGGGAGGAGAACATTTTCCTTTTCCCTGCTTAGTTTTTCCTGGTTGAATAATTAAAACAATGTACGACAGATTAATGGGAGTAGGGGGAAAACAGATTTAATTACATATTATGTACAGGGATTCTGTAAGAATATGGAGCTTTAGGAGAAATCAGAGAGTTGAGGCTGTGTGTGCCATCTTGAGCGAAGGAGAAAAAGGGAGGTCATGGTTTAGGTGACCTCCCTTTCTCCTTCACAGGTCACAGGTGAGGAAGGATATTTCACATGGGGATGGAAAAGCAGGTGTTTGATAGATGTTTTGCTGGGACTTGTTTAACAGTGGGACATGGAGAGGACTTTGATCAAACAGTCCTTGATAGGTTCCTCCCTTACTACACCTTGTTCATACTGAGCTATAGTTTTCCATGGTGATGGCTTCCTTTCTGGAGCAGGTTCTGAATCTAAGGCTTTTAAACAGTTGGGGAGGAAATCAAAGGTTCTTCCTGAGTCTTGTTTCTTAAAAATAACCAGCTTAAGGATACCATCTCAAAGAGGCATATGTTGGGGTGGCAAATGCTACTTTCCTTCATCAGCATCACTTCTCTTGCACTTTTGGGTCATTATTAGGTGAAATACAGTAGTCCCTCCCTGTATCTGTGGCTTCACTTTTCGTGGTTTCAATTCCCAAGGCCAACTGCTGCCTGAAAAAATTTATTGAAAAATTCCAGGAATAAGTAATTCATACATTTTAAATAGCACACCACTGTAAGTAGCAGGATAAAATCTTGGGCTGTCCTGCTCTGTCCAGCCCGGGATGCACACCGTCCCTTCACCAGTGTGTGCACGCTGCCCGCTGCCCACCTGTTAGTCACCTGGTCACCCTCTCACTTCTCAGACCTTGAGGTATCACCATGTTTGTGTTCAAGTAACACAAAGTGAAGACGAACACAGTACAATAAGATATTTTGAAACAAACACTGTATTCATATAAACTTACCAGTTATTTATTTCTGGAATTTGCCATTAAATACTTTAGGACCACCATGGGTAACTGAAACTGCAAAAAGCAAAACTGTAGCTGTGGGGAGATAACTATATAAATAATACATGGTTACATTGGAAAATTTTAAAAATGCAGGAAAATATGTGAAAGTAAAAATCACCTGAAATCTTACCTCTGTGATAACTACACTTTGGTGACTCTTACTGCATGTATCTTTCTGTGTAAAGATACACATGTACATGACTTGCTCTAAATCAATATATGGTTATACTTTTTCCTGCATCCTACCCAGTAGTAGGTGTTACCATTCTCTTTTATTTCTTCCAATGTGTTGGGTAAGAAGTGGTATCTTGTTATTACTTTAATCACTAATTATTTATTGGACATTTAGAATGTTTTAATGAATTGCTTATCTTTGTTTTTCCACATCAGAGTTTTTCTCTATGATAATTTTTGCTTTTTTTTTTCCTGTATAACTTTATAGCTTTCTTACTTGAAGTAAATAATTCTCCGCAGACCATACGTTGCACTATTCAGTCTTAAATCTACTAAACTTTTCTTCCAGAGATTTTTATGGCTTTATTCTCTACCTTTAAATTTTTTATTCTTCTACGTTTTGATTTTCCAGTAAATGTTATGAAGCTAGAAATTCAACTTTTAAAAAATTCTCAGTCAAGGACGTGTTCATTGATTTTTTAGAGAGAGACAGAGACTGAGACAGAGACACTGATTGGTCACCTCCCATACGCACCTCGACCAGAGATCCAACCTGCAGGCTTTTGGTGAACGGGACCACGCTCCAAACAAGTCACCCAGCCAGGGCACATTTCGCATTTTCTATTTAACAGTCCTCCTTTAGCAGTTAGATTACACGTTGTTACTTTTGCTACCCATTTAGATTTAACTACAGTCCATCTTGTTGTTTGTGGATTCGTGTTTGTAAATCTGCCTATGCACTAAAATGTATTTGTAACCCTCAGATCAATATTCACTCTGCTCTTGTCATCTTCATGGACATAAACAAGTTGCCTAACACTGAGGTTGAGCAAGGCAGCCTTCTCGTTGCTTTCTTGTTTCAGGCCTTATACTATAAATAACTCTATTAGAGGCCTGTCTTTGTGCTTTTCCTTGATTTCATAGTTTAAAATGGCTTGTAAGGGTAGTGATGTGCTGTCCAGTGTGCCCTAGCACAAGAAGGCTGTCCTACGCTTTACGGAGAGATGTGTTAGATAAGCTTTGCTCAGGCGTGAGTTCAATGCTAATGTATCAACAGTGTATATTATTTGTGGTGTCTGGAAACAAATACACATAAAACAAGACTGTTAGGTATTGGTCCGTCACATAAAAATGTGACTGGAGGCTGGCAGAAACAGAACCCTGTGTTTTACCCTAGCAGCAACATTTCAGTATTGTCTAATCTAGTGTCCAGGGCAACTGTACAGAGCAGAACTATCCCGAATACCAAGAATCAACTGTGCAAAAGCAACATTCACTGCGTAGTAAGTAGCTCGTAGATGGCGTTCACTGTTCTTAAAATTACAGTGTTACATGTAAGGAATCTGCTGCTGATATTTTTTCCTTTGTAGTGATCTGACACTTTCTTCTGGAGGATTATAGAGTTTCTCTTTAGGAGTTTTGGGAATTCAAGAGTTTTAACAGAATGTTCACGTGTGATTTTTCAACTATTCCTATCTGGAACTGAGTTAGTTATTAAAGCCTCAGGTCTCTCAGTCAAATCATTTCTCCTATATTATTAATTATTGCTTCACCTTCACCTTTTTTCTCTCTTATTTAGAACTCCTCATATACTATATTCTCCTAATCACCATACTCCTCATGACACTTAATCTCTATTTGCTGTAGTTTGAGTTCTTCCTCTTGATCTTTAAGACTACTAGTGAGCATCTCTCATCTACTGAATATTTAGCTTTGAAAATCACACCTTTCAGATTCAGAAAGTCTTTTTTTTAAGTACTTTATTTTAGTCTACTTCAGTAATTTTCTTACTGTGGAGTAAAAGATGTAATGGACTTTCCAGCACTTCTGTTTTGCTACCGTCTGTTCCAAGTATTCTGCCTTTTCTTTTCCTGGCTCCTGTGTGCACCTCCATTTTCTGTTGCATGATCATGATGGCTGTTTATCTTTGAGGCTATGGTCAGATTGCTCAGTTATGGCAAACTTTTAGGAGTAGCAAGTTGTCAGCTCCTCTCAGTGCATCAGAAGAATGTCTTTGCTTCTTGCCATCTCCTTAGGTGCAAAGGCTACTGACCTCCCACCTCAGGGACGGACAACGGCTGTCTTCCATCCATTCAGCCCCTATAGTTCCTCTACAGCTGGGAAAGTAGCAAATCCTTCTAGACTGCTCAGGAAAGTATTAGTCAAGAAGTAGTCCTCTTAACTAAGGAATGCCACGGGAAAACCACTTTGTGAAGATCAGGTGCCAGAGGGGTGTATAGATGGTGGATGATTTTGACTGGTGGTTGGAAATGTGGATACGTCTTGGAGAAATTACGATTCTATATAGTTCTTTATAATAACTGTAAGGGTATCCATTGTAGGAAAAGGAATGACATTGGAGTAGGTTCAGGAAAAATTGGAGCTTTGGAATTTTCCTTCTTTCCTTGTTAATTTGATCTTATTCAATTTAACTCTTAATTGTCCTAATATAAAACTAAAGAAATTGGAAATAATGCACATTTATTGTGTGAACAACACAGTAATGGTGAGATAGTTCTTAACCTAGAGCCACCAGCCTGCAGCTTAGCAATGTATTTGGTTCCACTTTCTCTTTTTTTCCACCATCCCTATTTGTTGGTAACACCTACAGAAATCTCTGCTTCTTTTTATAGGCCAAATAGTTTGATTTTAATGACATGAATGTTATTATTTCAGGTGCTGCCTATATAATAATCACCAGGCTAAGGACTGTATTGACTCCTTTGTTACTCACTGTGTTCGGGTAAGAACTACAGTTTGGGTCGTTGTGGTGGATACTTCAAAAATTGTAGGGTATAATTTCTTCAGTAGCATTAGTTTGTGCTGTTTTTTTCCTCTCATATTTCTTGTTCATTTTCACTGAATAATTAAAAAGTTTCTTATGCTTGACTTGGTAGTTTCATAATCTAGTGTCTTTTTGGCAGGCTGTCAGGTACACAGGCTTCTTTTGATGTCCTCTTACTACAACCCTCAGGAACCACAGAAGTGGGTTATATTATGACTCCCATCTGTGAAAGCATCAGTTCACATTTTTTTATAAATGCACACAAAAACTTCTTGACCTTATAAACAAGGAATATTTGTAATACCCCAGGCACATATCCTAGTACTGTCTTAATGAACAGGATGACATTAAAATTATTAATGTAGACAAGATCACAAACTTTTTTAAAATCTCAAGTAATTAGGAAAAAGTATAAACTTCGTGATAGATTAAATTTATTATAAATCATTCTTACTTAATTATAAGTGCTATAAAGAGAGCTCTTCAGGGCCTAATTCCAATTATTAAACACACACACACACAAAATGAAGATAGCATGGTATGATCAAAGGAGAATCAGTAAATGACCAGATCTCATTTTTATAAACTAACATTGTATCATTATCAGGCAGATCACTTTTCTATAAATTTTCCAATCTTTAAAAAGTGAGATGTTAATATCACCTCCATCAAAGTATACAATGTTAAAAACAGTATTATACTTGAATGTACTGATTAACACTTCTTAAATCAGAGCATCCTATTGTATATGTCTATTGTCTGTTTAATGAAATGTTATAGTATTTTATATGGGAATACTATATAGATCAGGAATAGAAGACCTTAGAGTTTATAGATATTAGCCATTACTGATGCCTTAGAATTACTAGGCGTTTTGGTATATGTAAAACAGCCCAGAAATGTCAGCCTTGAACATTGACTTTTGGCTTGAAATAAGCAGAAAAGAAACTGTCCTCTTGAGATTGTGGGGTGATATCTGAAGACTGAAGGAAGATATTTTTGACATATGAAAGCAAGTTTCATAAACAACCACTTCTAACTATTGATAAATTCTGGTGTTGAACTCCTTAAAGAGAAATACCTATGTAAAAAATACACATAGGCATGATTCTTATATACACAGTATTTTCTTTAAACTAGATTTTGGAAACTTTGAATGTTTATTTTTATAGTATGTAGAAATCTCATATTGATGGTTAACAAATTTTATTTGTATTGCAGCCATTCTGTAGTCTTATTCAGATCCATGGGCATAATAGGGCTCGTCAGAGAGACAAGTTGGGTCATATCCTCGAGGAATTTGCTACCTTGCAGGATGAGGTAAGAGCCAGCAAGTGTCCTGCCTTCTTAAACTAAGCAATTCATACGCCTTGACCAGATTTTTTAAAACAATTCTTTGGAACAATATTTTGACTACTTAATTTTTCAGTATGGTGAATTACATTTTTACTTACATTGTAACAGTGTCATACACCAAAGCAAGAGTTTACAAAAAAGAAAAAACAGTAATCCAAACTGAGAAACATCTTATTTCTTTGATAATGATAAATTATAAAAATCATGATAAATTATAAATGATAAGATATGTGCTTACTATACATCTATAATTGTATAGTAAGTTCACATTAATATAAAAATATATTGCAAATTAAATTTGTGAGTAGCAGCAATATTAATTGATAATATAAAGACCTGAAGGTCAGTTATTTTTATTTTTGTCCTATAAATTGGGTGTCTTTTCAGTTTTAAGCACTGTTTAGCTAAATGTTATCCGTTGTGAAATGACAGTTGGGGTATAAACTTAACCAAACTGCTTTTGTAAGTATGAGTTCTTTTAGTGGCAAGATTTATATTTTCTGCTCACACTGTTACTGAGTGTTTATTTTAAATTCTCTAACTACCTAATAAATAAATGTTATGTTTTATTCTGACAGGCAGAGAAGGTTGATGCGGCACTTCACACTATGCTGTTGAAACAGGAACCCCAAAGGCAACACTTGGCCTGTTTAGGCACCTGGGTCCTTTACCATAACCTTAGAATCATGATACAGTATCTCTTAAGTGGCTTTGAATTGGAACTCTACAGCATGCATGAGTACTACTACATATATTGGTGAGAGAACACTTTCAGTTAAAATTGGTACTGGGTGGGATAGAAAAGATCTGAGAGAGCATCTGTAGATTATAATTTCAGAGTACTTTTTTCATTTAGTGTATTTTAACTTTAGTTGTGGGACTATTGAAAGAGCTTTTACCTGTTTATAGGGAGAAAAATTAACACACATCTTGCCCTAACTTCATGATGCTAGGTACTAGTATCACTGAATATATTGGGTTGGCCAAAAAGTCCATTTGGTTTTTACTGTAAAATAAAAGACACATTTTTCATTTTCGCCAATAACTTTATTGATTTTCATATTTTGAGTATGTCGGTTATCTGATCCGTGTGGTATGACGTTGACTATTCTCAGTTAATGTCTCGATTTGATTGTAATCAACTTCAACTGGTTACCCAACCGTGGAGCATCGTCCAGTGAGAAATCTCCAGGACAAAATTTCACAAGCCACTTTTGACACGTTCCATCAGTCATAGCACCTCTGTACACTGCACAGATCTTTTCTTGCATTTCAGCTGCATTTTTACCTCTCTTGAAATAATAAAGTACTCTATGCTGAAAATGTTGCATATTTTCTTCCATCTTCAATATTAAAATGGCTATGCAAAAATTTGCCAATTTTAAGTTTTTTTGAAATGCAAGCTGATATGACAGCTGTCTCACAATACAGTCTAACAAAATTGTTTCAAATGAAGTTAAAGACATCTAAGTGCTACTGTAGCCATCTTACGGGGAAAAAATGAACATTTTGGCTAACTCAATACTTAACTGAATTAAAATTAAAAATTTGAACCAGATTTCTTCTGAGAAGAAAGATTATCATGGGATAATCTAAGATTATCATGGGTGCGTAATTATTGCAAACCGTGGCCCTGAGGATTTGTTTCAGGAGGTTTAAAGACGTTGGTAAGAGACAATCCTAAGCAGAGTATATAGTTCTTTGCCTTCACTTAGAAATGAGATGACGAAACCTAGGAAGAGGATGCTTGAGAATATTTTAGGCCTGGAAAAGCCATCATAGAAAGAAAATTGTGAACTGATGAATTCAGTCATCTTGAATCTTTTTCTTAGGCTGGCACAAAGTATGGTGGTAATTTTAAAATAGTAATAAGCTATTTTTCCCCATCACAAACAACTAAGTTCTGTATATTAGCTCTTAAGTGATTTATATTAGTAATAAAGATAGTGTATATATCCTGGAGTAACTGCTGTGAAGGAATAAAAGTAATTCTCTTCCACATTGTTGGCACGGTTTTGTTATCATGGCTGCTGGGATTCTTTAACAGAAGATTCTTGGCTGTGCAAACTGAATTTGAACATCAACTATAGCAATATGAGGAAAATATTATTTGGTGTATTCTCCAACATTTCAATAGATAACAGCTCTTACCAACAGGTCTTGATATAGGTATTTGGGGTACATTTTGTTAATTCATAGTAGACAAAGATGACAGTTTATAGGGAAAATGCTGAAGTTCTTTGTAGTTTGAGGCAGTTGATTGGAAGATTTTGTGCTCTTGATTTGGATTTGCTTTCTTTTGTAATTAACAGGAAAATATAATATTTACATTAATAAGTCAAGGTGAAAGGTGCTGTGATACAGTAAAACATAATGGGATTTGATTTGCATATATGCATCATCAAGAAATCTTTTGTGAAGTTGTAAAATACATGTTGTAGGAAACAAATTTTTCCATACTGCATGGCAACATAGATGGCTACAAGAAAGGGGAAGTTAACCACTTGTAACACTCATTTCTTACAAGCTCTAACCTATCAACTACCTAATTGGATAATCTGTTGTTTAGAGAGTTTATAGCATTATGAAAAATAATCTCTTTATTAGTACCAGTACATGTGTTGATAAAGCTATCTCACATAGACATCTACTATTAACTAACATTTTTTATCCGGTAAGGTACCTCTCTGAATTCCTTTATGCATGGTTGATGTCGACATTAAGTCGTGCCGATGGCTCTCAAATGGCAGAGGAAAGGATAATGGAAGAGCAACAGAAGGGCCGTAGCAGTAAAAAGACAAAGAAAAAGAAGAAAGGTGCCGTGAATTATTTTTAAACCTAAGAAATGAATAAACATTGGAGACACTTAATTTCTACAAATAAATAGATGGGAGTGCTTGTCCCTTGTAATGTGTGAATTAGTCATAGTAATTTAATTCTCATCTTCTCTTTGGAAAGTGTAAGGTAGAAACTGAGTTCCAGTATTAGTGACACAAGCCTTTTTGGTTCCTTTCCTTGCTTTTCCTTTACTTCTTTGTGAGTCCATGTGTCAGAGGACCTTAGGACAAGAAGTAGCCACATGAAGGCTGCAAGCAAGATAGGTTAAGGAACAAGACGGCAGGAGACCTTTGATCTTTTGACAGAAGGCTGGCAGCTGAGGAGGGAAGTAGATCTGGAGCTGTGCTGTGAAGAGTCAGCACAGAAGGGTGGTTCCATAGCGTCTGGGCACACCACCCAGGGACCCCGAGGGGAAAGATGTTTCAGAGGGGCTGCCTTACTGGTCACTTACAGAAGGGCTACAAATATTGCTGCAATTGTTACAAAATACTACTCTACTTCCTTAGGATATCAACAGTGTGGGTAGGCTGTTCATGGGTTTCTTATATAGAAAACCCGTGGATAATTATTCACGGGTTTTCTGTATAAGTCTCTGAACTACGTATGGTGCCAGGTGGATGCTGGAAATATCAGGGGGATCACTTTGTGAAGTATATGATTGTCTAACCACTATGCTATACACCTGAAACTAAGAGAATGATTCTGAATGTAAACTGTAATTGAAAAATAAAAGAAGTGTCTTCTATCACAGCCATTTGGGATTAAACGTACCAAATTGCTTATAGAAAAAAAATGTCTCTGTGTAATGAATTCAGAAGTTAAAATTGCTTAATACTAGAATGTTAGGGTGTTAGCCATTTGGGAAACATGAAGTTTAGCCTGTCAGTATTATTTGGAGTGGGCCATAAAATAACATGTAGCCTGCAGGAACAAAGTATTTGAAAGTTTAATAAATGAGGTGGAAGATTTTTAAAAATTGGATTTTCTCCTGCAGTAATGCAAGAGGAAGGGTTAATGAGTATAGGTAATTTTCCAATTACAGTTCGCCCTTTGAGCCGAGAAATCACGATGAGCCAGGCCTATCAGAACATGTGTGCTGGAATGTTTAAGGTAAGTTGTTGGGGAAAGAAGTTCTTTTTGCTTTTTAACTACATTGTTATTCCTTAGTTCAATTAAAATTTTTTCTAAGTTTTCATTTCATCCTTGTTTTTATTAAATTGTATTGAAACTAGCTTTTTTCCAAGTCTAGTTGTTTCTATTAAAATTGTTGACCAGGTATTTGAACCCATGTGCACGTGTGCCAGATACCGTGTACTAGGCACATTTGCAGGAGACCACACCCAATCACACTCGATCCTTTTCTCGAGTGCCTAATTAACAATGGGCCAGGTGACCTGTGTGACACAGGTAGAGAAGGGTTTACTTCTGATTGATGATCAGCACAGGTTTCTTGGAAGAGACGGGGTTTGGGAATGTCGTGGGAAAGGGGTGGGCTCCACAGTGCGTGCGTAGCTTAAACAAAAGCAGGCGTTTTCAAGGAGCAGTAGTGAGGACTGAGCTTTCCCTTGCGGTGAGCAGTTCAAGAAATGATTTAAAGTAACTTACATTCAAATACATAGAACACGGACTCCTGTTTGAAAAACAGGACCTACTCTTATCTTACAAAAGTTTATATGCTACTTGTTTCTTCAGAAGCTTTTACTTGAAAGTTTCAAAGCTTTTATGAAGCGTGAAACATCGAAAAAATGTGCCCCTGGTATAATTTCACAGGTAAAAGTAGTAACATAAACACAGGACCTTGAAAACTTTATGTAAAAGATGGCACGTAACATAAAAATGAATGCTAAAGCCAGTTTTTCTCTCCATTTCTGAGCTTTAAGTTGTTTTAGTTCTCTGTAAACACCTGTTTTCTATTCTGAATTAATGAGAATGTTCACTTTTTCATATTAGTGTCTTTTTTTCTTATTTTTTTTCTTTAGACCATGGTAGCATTTGACATGGATGGCAAAGTACGAAAACCCAAGTTTGAACTCGATAGTGAACAAGTGCGGTATGAGCACAGATTTGCTCCGTTCAACAGTGTGATGACCCCACCCCCAGTGCACTATCTGCAGTTCAAGGTGAACCTGCTCATTAAAGTCACTGTAAAATATCTAGTCATAGACCTTCTCACAGATGTTTGTGCCTAGGCATTTTGTTTAAATAGTCAAACCAGACTGTTGTTGAACTAAGGACAAGGTTGATAAGATACCAATTTAAATAGTGTGAAAATTACTTGGCTTTTTTTCAGTTGTCTTTATCATGTTATTTAAGTATGAGAATAACAGGAGGTAGTATATGAAGGTTGAGAATTTATTATTGCGTAGGAAAAATAGGTACATGCTGAACGTTTCCTTCAGTGTGTACTTACGAATGGATAGTCATTGTAGAATTAACTTAAAAAGATATTTTAAAGTTGCTCATAGTAAACATGTTTTGAATAATGGCACCGCCCCTTTCTTAGGAAATGTCTGACCTCAGTAAGTACAGCCCTCCCCCTCAGTCTCCAGATCTGTATGTGGCAGCCAGTAAGCACTTCCAGCAGGCGAAAATGATACTGGAGAACATCCCAAACCCAGACCATGAGGTAAGAGTGCGGTCACAGTGATTCCAGAGGAGAATGCTGGTGGGAAGTACATGTCTTACTACTGGATAACAGTTTAATTATAAAAATGAACTTTATAGAATTAATAAATGAAGCCTATCAATCATGTTTCTGCCAAGGATTTCAAATGGCTTTGCTAATCTAACCTTGTCAGACTTAAAATTATTTGATGGGAGAGGTGATGTAAGTACCTCCTGTGGATAAATTTAGAAATCCATGCAAGGAGGAATTAAAACTTAGAACCTTGGGCCCTGGCTGAGTCGCTCAGTTAGTTGGTTAGAGCGTCAGCCTGATATGCCAGAGTTTCAGGTTCATTCTCTAGTCAGGGCACATGCAAGAAAACAACCAGTGAACACATAGGTACAACAAATCAATCTCTCTTTCTCTCAGATCAATAAAAAAAAAAAAAAAGACTTAGAACCGTGAAGAATAGAAATAAGATCGATTGATCCATAGCTCAAAAATGTTAATAATAATTAAAATATCTTAATCTATAGCTTACTGTATTCAAATATAAATCTTAAAATCTGAAAAATGATGTAATTTATCACAGGAAGTAAAAACCACTTGATCCACTTGACGGCTTTGGTGACTTTATTGTTTTTGGTGACTTTATTTGGTGATACCTCTTTATAGAGTTTAAAACTTGCAAATGTTAAGTTTCAGGCTTTCATTATTTTCACAATTTGCTGTGTAACTAATTTTATTGAAATGCATTATTCTGTAAAGAGTTACTAAAAGAAATATATTTTAAAATTGCCTTTAGTAAAATATCAACACTTGATATTGTACAAAGTTCCTATTAGTATCTATAAAGACATTTTGACTATGAATTTTATGTTTTGATAATTTAATGTTGCTCATTATTTAGGTCAGTAGAATTTTAAAGGTTGCCAAACCCAACTTTGTGGTTATGAAGCTATTGGCAGGAGGACACAAAAAGGAGTCTAAGGTAAAGTACACTGTGGGGAAAATAAGTAAATGGTGGGCCTAAGTTATTGTGAAACTTCACCTTTTTTTCAAAAAGATGTACAAGTATTATTATAAGAGTTAAGCACTCAAAAATTATCTCAAAAGAGGTTTTAAGTTAAAATTTCAAAAGTCTGCCCTTTCATTCCTCCCCCTATATAAATTACTGAATTACTCAGTGTAAAAAAGAAAATGCATATGAATACATTTATGGAAGAGGTACTTAAAAAGTCACCTGCTTTTAGAAAAGTGAATGCTTCAATAGTAAGTTATTTTTAATGGCTCAGGATACGGAAGATTCCATAAGCTTCCTTGGTAGCGTTTCAACACCAGTGCTATATAAACATGCAATGCAGGTTGTGCGTCTGTTGGAAGCCAGCCGCTGAGGCAGCTTTGGTGGCATCTGTTATACATGCCTTTGTTTCGCCCCAGTTTTTCAGTCTCACCTCCTGCCCTTCTTTACCAGTGATACTCCTCTCATCGTTAGTACAGTGAGTGACTCTGGAACCAAATTTACTGAGCCGTGACCTTTCCTGTAATTTAAACCCATTTCCTTCGCTAACTATTCCAAGATAGAAAACAGGTCAGCTTTTTTTCTAGTGATCTTCGTAAACCTGGAAATATGCTAATTATTTTTTTTCCTCCTGGTTAGTTGTCATTTAACCAGCTTTTTAAAAAATCTGTGTTGTGCTGCTACCTAATCCTTAGAAATACAAGATACTGTAAGATAAAAGTAATCTTTGTTGTTTACTGTCTGAATATTTGTTAGGTAACATTGACTTCCTGATTTTCTTTATAGGTTCCTCCCGAATTTGATTTCTCTGCTCACAAATATTTTCCTGTTGTGAAGCTTGTTTGAGATTGAAAGGTGACCCATAAAGGGGTAAAATCTTTCAGATTCTACTCTTAGCGGATCCATCCATCAGTCTTACCACCTAATATGAAGTGAAATGGATTCCTTCGATAACAGCCCATTATAAAGAATTAGTTTAATTTGACAGCCTTATATGACATGAATGAAAACTGCTGTTTTAAAGTGGTTTATTATGTCCATGGGTAACACTGGTCTGGTTGAATGCATTGAGGAACCTTGTATGGTTTTATTAGATTTAATCATAAATCATTTTTTATGAATGATTGAGAATAGTGTTTGTAAAGGTTAATAAATTTCTTGACAAAAACGTATTATTGGAGATGAAAACAATAGCACTTTGTTGATATGTGTTAAGAACTGAAGGTGTTTGTTTACTCTTTAACATTTGAGTAATTCAAACAAATTATCCAAAAGAAGTTTCAAACCAAGGGATTTATCAAACACTTGTATGGGATTTTGGCAAAATACATTTCAGAGGGATTTTAGGAGGGACTTCTAAGCTATATAGGAAGGCTAAGTTACATGAGGATTGTGATTTTATGTGTCATGACATCTTAAATTACATACCTGTAAGAATGTAGATGCTTTCTAAATACGTCTTTAACTATTACTTTGGTACTTTTAAAAGATTAAAATTTAGACCAAGCCCCTGAAAAGTACTTTGAAAAAAGTAACTAAATTACAACTAAAAGTGCTATCTTCCAAGTATATAAACTTGAGAAAGGGACTTCATCAATCTAGAACCCGCTCATGCAGTTAATGGAATGTGGATTTTTTAAATGTAACGCACATCCTGATGGCATTGAGCTGTCCTGGGGTAAACTGAAGAGAGAAGGTAACAAACAAAAAACCAAGGCCTCTAGGGCAATAGGTTGACTACTTTTTCAGTAGGAGCAACACGTGATGGTGAGAACCCAGGGCTGCTAGAAGTGCAGAGGAATTTGGAGGCAGCAAGTTGGAGTCTGGTGCCTTGCCTTAAACAGTTTGCTTCAGGTGATGAAATGGGTTGATTTGATATTTGCAAAGCAATCTTAGCAGAAGTTGGTATATCATACCTCCAAATCTTAAGGAGAGTAGGGAAAACAGAACCGGTTGGTTTTTCCGTAAGGAATCATAAAATAAACCTTGAAATGACTATTTTTGTCATCCTACAGCTGCCAAAGGTATTTTAAAATTTTGCTTTTGAAGACCTGAAATGACCTGGCTGAGACACTGAACCAGTCCACCTATGCATGCATTTACACTGTAAGATTTTCTAGCCCCCTGCTAATGCCTTCCATTCCTTATATTTAAAAAGGAAGTAGCCCAGGCTGGGTGGCTCAGTTAGTTGGAGCATCACCCCATGAACCAAAAGGTTGTGGGTTCAATCCCTGTTTGGGGTGCATATGGGAGGCAACTGATCAATGTTTCTGTCTCCCTTCCTCTCCAAAATCAAACATAAGTCAGGATTAAAATTTTTTTAAAAGATGGTATATCAGCTTTTGGAAGATCATATAAAGTTATTCAACAACTCTGAACTTCTAAACTGCAAAAATACAGATACAGTATCTGTAATTTTCTGTCTATAATTCAAACATTAAGCCATGCTTAAAGGAAGGTGTGATACTTAGTTTTGATCACAGATATGTCACCTGTTGACTTCTAGAATAATTTTTGAATGAGCCCATCTCAAAAAACTAGAACAAGATTGTCCTTTGTGGTGGGGAGCGGGGACTGGCAGTTGTAGGCTGGTGGTTGAGGTCACAAAACTGATCTTAAATGATATTCAGATGTTAAATGTTAATAATGCAGCAGCTTTTTTGAGAGTTAAAAGTTAGGTGACTGCTTAAATATGAACATAAGATAAAGGCAGATATGGTCCATCACTCTTTAATGGACATTCCATTACTGTCATTTCACAACAGCTTTAGAGACATTAGTAAAAAGCAAGGAACTCTTTCACAAAGACTATGGCTTACCACTAAGTGGGTTTTCATCTGAATGTGTGTTTAACATTCACTCAAAAGGCATCGTTCGTCTAAATCTGTTTATGAAGGTTCCTAAAAGCAAACCTCAGTTACATGGAAAATTAGGTTATCTAGGACCACATCTCTGATCAATCACAATCATTTATTTGGCCTAGGAGTCAAGTATTTACCAAGCACCCGTTGTAAAACTGGAATCTCTGTAAGCATCTGTTATATAAGCAAAACTTAACTATATCACTCAACTCAGGACAAGGCAGCACTTTATTCCAAGGAGTAAGAATAAAGAACAAGCACCTGTCTCAACTGGTTAGGGCCTTGGTTATAAAACTCATTATCTGAAGGTATATATAAGTGTTGCTCTCTGAGCTAAGAAATAGCCTACAAATACACAAACATTTAAATACAAAGTGAAAATAAACTTTCCCCAACTTTCTGACACTAATGAACATTTGCAGGGTCTAAGCTGGCATGTGTGGCGGGGGGGCGGGATTAATACAACCCAGTTAATGGAACCTCTACTTTAAATTTGTATTTTTCCTAAAATCAATTTCAAAGACATGTTAGAAGTTGTTCAGTGTCCTATAAAATATCATTTATAAATAATCTTTTTTCATTGTTCAGTTATCACTCCAATTATGTTTTTGCCTAAAAGATTATTAGACTAATTCCCACTGAACCATAAAGGACCTTGAATTCTCTTCACCATTCCAGGTTCTACTGTGAATGGATAACCAGCTCTCAACCAATTAAAAGTCATGCTAGTTATCAGTCTAGTTACTTAACATCAACATAATGAATAGTTTATTTCTCAAACTTCATCACACAAAAGTACATACATTAAGTATGTGCCATGATTAGATTACTCAGGAAATCCAATCCAAGGTTGCTGAGGGAGTCTCCACCTGCAGTCTTACCTGCAGGGGAAAAGATAAAATGACTGTTCACTCCTGTGTGAACACCATTTGAGAGAAGGACAGTGGGAATTAAGCAGTTTGCCTGTTAAAATTGGAATAGCTGCTGATTTGATTTTAGATAACACCAAAAGACCAAGGTCAGGGGGTCAGATATCTACCTGATGCTTACTGCACAGATTTTTGTTTCTTTTTTAAACAGCCGTGATACCTCTAAATTGTTGCCTCGGAATAGGTGCCTGTGATCCCAAAGGAGCCAGCGGCAACAAAGCGTGAGTGCCGGGAGGAAGCTCCAAGTACACGCCTGCTGAATGAACGCCCTCGGACACACCTCTGTGAATGCAGACAAAGTCATCATGGGTTATTTATATTGACATTCCATCTCCA
This sequence comes from Carollia perspicillata, assembly GCA_004027735.1. Lineage (NCBI taxonomy): Eukaryota > Metazoa > Chordata > Mammalia > Chiroptera > Phyllostomidae > Carollia > Carollia perspicillata. Next base: position 51,312 of record PVKM010002779.1, read on the forward strand.
CAATTTGAAAGCTGCTTCTTTAGGGATCAAACAGGGGATGAAGGGAAAACTGAAAACGGTTTTAAAAGCTAAACTAACAGTATTTCATTTCTCAGCAACTCTGCACACTGATTAAACACAAGATGAACAGAAGCTTTATTTGAGAAAGCAAGAGAGCGTATCATCCCCAAGGCTGAGAGGGGTGTCAGACAAGGACTCAGATAAAATCTTACGAGGCTTTTACACTTCTTCAGTTGCCTTTTCTGGGTGAAAATGTTTAATCTTAGAGACGTGATAAAAGGATATTACACGTGAAGACATTCAAGGCAGAGACCTTAACCTGAATGCAAAGCACGGCCTGCCTTCAGGGACGCCAAGGGCACAGCACGTCCACACAGGTGTGCAGCCGGCTGTGCTCCTGCTTCTCGGGCCTATTTCCTCTCCGAAAATGAGGGAGTCCTGCCACATGACCTGCAGAGACCGTGTCTCAACTGCAATGCCAAACACATTGTAGTGAGTGCCAGCACCCACTTCCCTTTGCTTCGAGGGCCCAATGAAAGTCGTTAGTGTGGCTTTGCCATCACTCACAAGAGGCAAAAGCCTATTTACCTGAAACATAAGGACCAGTACAAGCCAAACCTAATATCACTATTATTGATGTAAATTTAGTCATTTTCAAATGAATATTAACTTTTGATTTTTAGTTTTCATAGTTACAAGCTCAATGTATAAACTAGGACAAAAACGCTATCGACATTTCTCTTGCCTTTCTAAACTCTAGTACATACCCTTCAGCATCAACTTTCTCCTCTTTCCCTCCAGCGAAGTTGGCAGTTTGGCCACAACAAATGCGCCCTGCAGTGCTAGGCTGCCCTCACTGCTCTGCAGCGGGCACCTGGGGTTACCTCTGCTCTGGTCCCCATTGTGTCCAAACTCGAATCCACTCAGCATTTTGTGATACTATGGACTTAATTACAGAAGGCTTTGCCTTGCCCACACATATTAGCTAAGTATAGATCACGAGTCTTCAAATTATGACCCACTTAACATTAATACGAGGGCTATTATACAAGTAGTCTTTGAAAATTCTCCCATAAAACACCTGGTACTTAAGCTACTGTTAGTGGTGTTTGTGTTAACAGTCAGTGCTCCAGGCCACTGAGTGCAGGAACCAGAAACGGACAGGCGAGAGCACAAACCAATAATCCAGTGCTGACCAGGGAGAACAGAAATGACAGGCTGGTGCCATCACTCGCCACAGCGTTTGGAGAGGAGAATGAGTCAGAAGGAACTGAGAAAAAGGAGTTTCGAAGGACAGCAGACCACTCCTTTGCATCAGAAGGTGGACACTTCCTGCAGGCTTGCTTTTATTTTAAACGGTTACATTCTAGAAGCACTGTCGATATATTTGGAGAACTTGTGTTCTATTTTTTGGCATTGATCTTCTCATGAAATACCTATCAGCCAACAAATTTTAACATCTTTAATAGGGATGCTTCAAAAGTAACCCCCCAAAAAATGTCTAAAAGACAATCTCACTTTCCTACATAAAGTACATGCTAAAATTCCACAATAATCATCTTCAGATGTATATTTTACTTAGTACATTTCACAGTATTCAATCCCTCGTGAAGATTCTGTGGTTATCGCTGTTCAATCCTGTCACGAAGTATGTGATTCCAGTTTGATTCAGAGTATGTGATTCCTCTTTTCATGCTGATCAAGTAAATTTATTGTCTCTCTCCTGATTTTCAGCATTAAGAACTAAAAAGGAAAAAAACAGTATTCTAATTAAACATTTTGAGAAACCAGTCCAGGCAAGTCCCATTTGACCTAAGTACACAGGAAGTTTCATAAAGAACACTCATGTCCCGTGGCCACGTTATAATGGGGAATCCCATTCCTACCAAGGGCAGGATCGCAAACAAGACCATGCGTATAGCCAGCAAGGTGCCATGAAACAAAGCTAAAACATCTAAAAATGTATTGTTTCAAATTGTGACGTAATACCCCACGTCCCATAAAATAGGTAACAAAACTACTCAGAAAGGTTTTGATGCTATCACAGTCCTCACGTGCTGTGTCTCCCTCTGTTTGTGCCCCTCCACCAGGAAGCAAGCTGCCTCCTAAGAGGCCTGTGCTGCTCTGGGCAGCTCCCGTTTTCCCAAAGCTCTGCCTTCACAGCGCTGAAGGTGACTGTGCTTCCACCACCCTTACTCTAGCCTTGGACACACAGACAACAGAAAAGACATGTCACAAAGAAGACCTAAAGCCAATAGAATATTTACAACTATTACACATTAAGTTTCTGATCATGTTATTAATTAAATGCTTTCAATTACCGTCTTATAAAGTTGGAGCTAATGCCTCTTCTGTACCCACTGCAAGTGGAGCCTTAAACTATTCCAATGGCAATCTTAAAATGAAGTTGATGACATTTCTTCAATTTGAAATTCTTAAAGGAGCTGACAGAGCATTCATCGTGTCTTGCTTCCTCCCTCACTTTTTTTAAAGCCTTGCACAAGGCCAAATCCTTCAGATGACCAGGTTGTAGGACTTGAAAGCACAGCCTTCACTGCAAAGCCAAACGTGTAGGACGACACCAGGCTCATGTAAACGTGTGGTAACCAGCTGAGACAGTAACCACATCGGAAAACGCTACTCAAGAGCTGAGGTACTATGCAAGTAAGGATAAAATTTTTTGAAATCTGCATGGCAAAATACAAGACAAACTAGGAGGAGGTACTTGCATCTTAACATCACAAATACGGAACAATCTCTCTAGCACATAGCACTCTTAAAAACAAAACACTAAGAATCTGATAGAAAAAATAAAAATGTTAAAGGAAACTCTAAGTTCACAGCAATAATAAAACATCCTGGTATGTGTGAGGCTGGAGGGTCCTTAGAGAATGACAGCTAATACATGTGAAGGTGACAGAATCAGAACGTCACCATCAGACAAGGGTTTTTGGTGGATGGCAAAGCCATGCCATGTCAAAGCCCCCCTGTAGGGGGTGTGGAGTGCAGGGAGATGGAAGTCAGCAACACGCCTTAACCACACACATGGAAGTTAAAGTGTGAACCCTAGGCGTTCTCATCGCAAGGGAACAGACTTGTATCCCTGTGAGATGATGGGTGCTAACCAAACTTACTGTGGTGGTAATTTCACAATGTATGGAGCAGTCAAATCATTATCCTGTACATCCTAAAATTACCCCGGGCTGTATATCAATCTCAATAAAAACAGAAAAAGTGCATCCCATTCTAGATGATGTATTACATGGGAAAGGACCCGTGCAAGGGGAAGACCTGGTGGGCAGCCCCTAACCAAGCTATCAGCTGCCATCGCACGCCTCCTGGTGTGAAGCAAGAGGGACACACTGCAGCTGCAAAAATGTCCAACCTGAATCCACTCACAACAAGAGAGACAAATCCAGAATCTGCTAACATCCCACTGGCCTGGACTCTTCCAAAATGCAAAATCACAGTAATACAAAGTGTTAACACAAAACGTTGCCTGGAGCTCCGTGTGTATTTACTAGGACTTTTTGATTGGTACTACAGAGTGATCACATGGTGACCTGGCCATTTTGTTGGAAAATCCCTAAATGTCACTAAAGACAAATCCTCCAACTGACTCCTGAGCCCCACTGAATAGGCTCCAGGCTCCTGAACCCCACACTTCCCTCCGCTGTCCCAGAGTCAAAGGCTTCTGAAGAAAAGAAAGCCTTCACATGATGATCACTTACCACATTACTGTTGGGATTCCTTGTAGAGTCACTCCAAAAGTGGAGGGCCACAAAGTTAATCATTACAACTGCACCGAGAAGCTGACCCCACCCCCACCGCCACAGTTATTACCATTTACGTTTCTGTCGTTCCCTGCAAGGGCTGCCTGCTTGTCTGTCTCCGATTCTGCCTCATTTTCATCCATGTTGTAGTCATCATCTCCTCCCATTTTGGGCTGGTTTCTCCCTGTAAAGTCAGTGCAGACACATAAAACATGAACTACATCATCTCTCTCTCCATGCCACAGAAGCACCAGAGCCCGGACACCGGGGTTATCCCAGGCGTGGCTGCAGTCAGATCTTTTTGCTGCATCTCAGAAACTGACAGGACTCATGTGTTTGCTGCTAGTACAGAGAGCAGGTGGGAGTTCTCTGCTTACGGATGTCCACTTTAACTCGGAGTCCACAGAAAAGGGGATAACTAGCTAGCTGAATCAAACCCCAGTTTTTTTAAAGAGACAATCAACTTGAGGTTAGAAGACAGCACTGTGATAACAACAGGTTTCTAGTTAATAACAGTATCTCCTTAGCATAGCTCACTGCTCCAAAAGAAGGAAACAGAGCGGCTGCTGTGAGCCAGAGGACACGATTTTCCATCATACGCACGGAATCAGGTCATTCATCACTGCAGTCATCCCTGGAGAGACCAGTGACCAGAAAAGGACAAAATACATTCAACGGACAGAGGCACAGAGCTGGATGTAAACATGTTATATTTGTACATAATATAAATAAAACCTTTTTTTAAAAGCATGCTGGAAAAGTCAGCTCTAGTTATATTTCTCTGCATATTACTGCCTGAAGCAGAAACGAATCTAGGCCTGTGGGCCAGCAGCTTTATTCTACAAAGCGGATCACTACAACTGTGGCCAGAACACGGTGCAGCCTCATGCCCTACGGCATCGCAACCCTGCTGGCTGGTACACTGTGTGACCAGCTGCTGAGTGGTATGACAGCAGTCTGCCACCAAATCAGCCAACTGAGTTTTTTCCCCAATATTTTTTTAAATAACTTTTTTATCACCCACTGAGGACATTTTATTTTCATTGCATTTTAGAGAGCGAGAAGCATCAACTGGCTGCCTCCTGTGTATGCCCAGACCGGGGATCATACAAGTCAGGACTGGGGGTCACACATGCCCACGCCCAGGATCAACCTGCAACCTAGGTATGTGCCCTGACTGGGAGTTGAACCTGCAACCTTCCAGTTGTGGGATGACACTCCAACCAACTGAGCCACAATGGCCAGGACTCAATTTTTGAACTGAGAAAACATTCTTCAGAAAGAGAAACGTGAGTGAAAATTAGATTTAAATGGAATCAGGATAACTTCTGCAAACAGGCACATTCTCCAACTTCTGTTAGTTGGTCATTCCCAGAGCACAGGTGTCTTCTACTTCAGTGTTGCTGGCTCAGCTGGGGGTGAAATTTTTCACATCTTTAAGAAACCGAAATACGTCCCAGAATATTGTTGATCTGTTTCCCACACTTTAAAAAAGAGAAAAGTTGACCAAACCACAAAGGTGGGATTCACATGTCCCTTTTCTGCAAATGACTTCCTACCTAACTTCTTCCATGCCTCCCCCTGCCTTCTTCCTCTCTCCTTCCCTCCCTCCTTTTGTCAATACTAAGCACCCATGGAGGTCTTCACCTGAAATGCCCCCTCCCTCCTTGCGAATATTATTTCTGAAAACTCTTAAGTGCCAGAAAGCACACTACTCTCCCCTCCTGCCTCCTACTTGACCACGGTTGCTGAATAAAGAAAATGAACTTCCCGGAAGCCCTTCCCATGTCAGTAAGGAGCCTGGGAAAGCAGCCAGTGTGTGGCCCACAATGGCTCTCACCCACCTTCTTCGCCAGCCCCCTGCTCCTCCTCCTGCCCATCCTGGACGACAAGCTGGTCCCGCTCAGGCTCCTCCACCTCCTGGTTTTCCTGGCTCAACAGCAGGGCAGCTGGCACCTTCGGGGTTGGGCCAAGGTCTCCAGCGTCTCCCACTGCTCTTCCTCCTGCATGTCTGTCTTCCTCCACAGCCTGCTCTTGGTTCGGCTCCCGGGGCAGCCCCAGGCTGTCCCTCCGCAGCTCCTCCTCACTGCCGACCTGAATGTCATTGGTCTCCTCTGTACACAGAACATTGTTAGCTGTGACCTCACTGGCACTTCATTTAAACAAAAACCCTCAGGCCACCCACCTCCCAGAGCCCTCCCAAGGACTGTGGCCAGGTGGGCTGTGGACAGCTGGGGCAGCTGGGTCCTTTAATGACCTCAGAAGACTCCAGTCCTCTCTATGCCTCCGGCTCATCTTCAGAGCCATGAGGGAGGGAAAAGTGGTTTAAGAAAAAAAAAATCTAGACCAACTTATCCTGATTACAGTGACAACTTACAAGTGGAGGAAGGTGTACTGCTGAGGTTCTCTGGTCCTCGAATGTTCAAGACAAGTACTTGGGAGCCACTGACAGGTGTGCAGGACTCAGCCATCTCCCCTTGATCCCACGATCCCCCCAGCGTCCTGAATAAAGGCACAGCCTAGACCTTTCTTCACCCAGCTGCCACAGAACAAGGCTCGTGCTTCACAGGATGAGACCAGCAAAACAGAAAAAGCCCTGCAGCACCAGTTCCACGTGTCCAGAGAGGCACCTGCCACCTGCAGCCCCGTCACCGAGCACACCGCCTGCCTCCAGCAGCAGTGTCTCTGCTCTCGGAGTGTGGGTTTTTGTTCGCAGTGGAGGGTTTAAATGGCCACTATGGTTTTTTTATTCCAATGGGGCTCCAAGGTGGGCTCGAACATGCGATGATGAAGCTTCACTTACCTTTCTCACCCTTTCCCCTTACATCCAAAGCCACCTCCAAACTTGGGGCTGGTGTCTGGGGCTTGCTGTCACTGGGCATGTTTCCTTTCCCTTGTGGCCCCTCTGCCTGGGACAGGCCTGCTTCCTGCAACCGTGGCTGAGGCTCGCTGGATGCGTGGAGCTGAAACAAAAGCACAGGGCAGCCAGGGCAGGGGCTCCATGACTAGAAGCCTTGCAATGACCCCGAGCGATGCAATGGAGCCCCACGTCCTTCTGACAAATGAGGACACTGAAACCCTGAGGAACGCCAGCGTCCCCCAACTGTGCCCCTCCCCGGCACAAGTCAGAAGATCTGAGGGCGAGTCAAGACCTCCCAGACAGAAGAAACATCGACGGAATACTCAACCCAACAGCAGCGAAATACGCATTCTCCTCCAGGGCACACTGAGTGTTCTCCACGACAGACAGGTGCTGGGCCACAACACAAGCCTCAACAAAGTTTAAACGACTGAAATCATATAAAATGTTGTCCAATCCAGTGGAATGAAATGATTAATCAGAGCAGGATGAAATTTGAAGAATTCACAAATCTGTGGAAATTAGGCAACATATTCTTAAATAACCAGTCAGAAAAAATCACCAGGCAAATCAGAAAGTACTTGAGAAAAACTGGAATAGAAAACAACATACCGAACTCATGGCAGGCCGCTAAAGCAGTGCTCAGAGAAAAATTTACAGGCTTCCGTTAAGAAAAAAGAAAGATTTCAAATTAATAATGTGATCTCTCACCTTAAGACACTGGCAACACAAGAGCAAACTAATCCTAACTCAAGGAAGGACATCATAAAGATTGGAAAGGGTATTAATAAAATAAGGAATAGAAAAACAATAGAGAAAATCAATTAAACCAAGTTAGTTCTTTGAAAACATGAACAAAATTGACAAATCTCTAGCCAGATTAACTGGGAAAGAAAAGAGAATAGACTCAGCCCTGGCTGGTGTGGCTCAGTGGATTGAGCGCCAGCCTGTGAACCAAAGGGTCGCAGGTTCCCAGTGGGCACATGCGCCTGGGTTGAGGGCCAGGTCCCCAGCAGGGGACGCGTGAGAGGCAACCACACATTGATGTTTCTCTCCCTATCTTTCTCCCTTCTCTCTAAAAATAAATAAATAAAATCTTTTTTTAAAAGAACAGACTCAAATTGCTAAAAATAAAAAATGGGATAACGCAAATACACAAATAAAACCATACACAAATAAAAAAAGTATTATTTTAAAGGGAATACTATGAACTGTTAGTCAACAAGACCGATAACTTAGGTGAAATAGACACATTCCTAGAAAGACACAAACTACCAAAACTGACTCAAAAAACAGACAATCCGAGTAGACTTATAATGAGATTGAATTAGTAAATTAAAAACTATCCTCTGCCCCCTCAAAAAAAAAAAGCCCAGGCCCAAATGGCTTCACCATGAATTCCACCAAACACTTAAAGAAGAATCAATCCTAAATCTTCACAAACTCTTCTGAAAAACAGAAGAAGAAAGAATACACTCCAAGTCATTTTATGAGCCCAGTATTACCCTGATACCAAAGCCAGACAAAATCATTACAAAAAACAACTATAGACCAATATCCTTTATACAGACACCAGAATCATCAACAAAATACTAGCAAATCAAATCCAGCAACACAAAAAAGAATACACCAACTGGGATTTATCTCAGGAAAACAAGGTTAGTTTAACATCTAAAAATCAATTAATGTACTGCCGTATCAATAAGGATCAAGGACAAAAAACACATGATCATCTCAGATGTAGAGAAGTGTTTGGCAAAATTCAACACCTCTTATTGACAAAAAAAGAAGACACTCAACAAATTCAGAGGGGAACTTCCTTAACTTGATGAAGTGTATCTATGAAAAACATATGGCTGACATCAAACTTAATGGTAGAAGACTTAATGCTTCCCTCTATGATCGAGAACAGGACAAGGACGCCTGCTCTCACCGCTTCTACTTGACATTGTACTGGAGGGTCCAGCCAGGGCAATTAGGCACGAAAGAGAAGAGGAATACAAACCCTGGCTGGTGTGGCTCAGTGGATTGAGCGCAGGCCTGAGAACCGAAAGAGAAAAGGCACACAGATTGGAAAGAAAGATGTAAAACTGCCTCTGTTTTTATATGATATAATCTTGTATATACAGAAAACCCAAAGGAATCACACACACAAAGAAACATTAGAATAAACAAGTTCAGCAAGTTTGCAAGACTCAAGATCAATATAGAAATAAATTGCATTTCTATACACTAGCAATAGATAATTTGAAGATAAGATTTAAAAACAATTTCATTATAATAGCATCACAAAAATATTTAGAAATAAATTGAACGAAGGAACTGCGAGACTTCTGAAAAATATAAAACACTGAAATTTTTAAAGGACTTAAATGATTGGAAAGACATCCTACATTCATATATCAGAAGACTTAACGTTGCTAAAATGGCAATACCCTCCCAACTGATCTACAGATTCAATGTAATCTCCCAAAATTGACAAGGTGATACTAAAATTCATATCGAAAGCCAATGGATGCAGAATAGCCAAAATAATCTTGAAAAAGAAGGAATCTGGAGGAATTGCTCTTCCTGATTTCAGAGCTTATTATAAAGCTGCAGTGATTAAGACTGTGAGGTACTGAGATAAGGAGAGACAATAGGACAAAAGTGAGCGTCCAGAAATAAACCCTCCTGTTCACAGCGAACTGATTTTTGATGGGGTGCTGAGGCAATCGGTGTCGGAAAGAAGAGGACTTTTTCCCAGCAAACGATGCTGAGACAGCTGGCTGTGCAATGCGGAAGAATGAAGTTGGACCCCACCCTCACAGAATATAAAAATATTAACTTCACTCAAAATGGATCGTAAGAGTACCGAAACACGAAGAACTATAGAACTCTCGGAAGAAAATATAGGAGTAAATCTTCATGACCTTGCGTCCGGCAAAGTATTTTTAGATAAGACATCAAAGAATAGACCACACAAGAAGTAAACATGACTTAATCAAAATTAAAACTTTTTGCTTCAATGAACGCCAACGAGAAAGTGAAAACCAACTCACAGAATGGGAAAAAATATTTGCAAATCATGTATCTAATAGCTTTATCTGTGTATGACTATAGAAAGAACTCTTACAACTCAATAAAAAATAACTGTTGAAAAATGGACAAAGGATCTGAGCAGACACTCCTCTGGAGAAGAGATACAAATAGCCAAAAAGCACGAGAAGGGTGCTCAGTTATCATTAGTTATTAGGAAAACGCAAACCCAAACCACGACGAGGTGCCACTCCACACCCCCTAGGATGGCTACTATGTAGAAGATGGTAGTAACAACAGTTGACAAGGATGTGGAGAAGCTGGGACACTCATAAACCGCCGGTGAGAGTGTAAAACGGGATGGCCACGGCCCAAAAACAGTCTGGCAGTTTCTCCACACCCAAAACAGTTACCATGACCCAGCGATTCCACTCCTAGGTATATACCCGAGAGAGATAAAAACAGGGCCCCACAAAAATGTGTGCCTGAATGTTCACAGCAACATTGTTCACAACAGTCAGAAACTAAAAATAACACAAATAACTGTCAACTGACAAATGAAGAAAGAAAATGATACAGGTATATAGTGGAATATTATTCAACCATAAAAAATAAAGCTACCACATGCATGACCCCTGAATTGTATTATGTTAACTGAAAGAAATCAGACACAAAAGGTGGAGTATTGTATGATTTCACTGACATGAAATGTCCAGAGTGAGCACCTCTACAGAGACGAGAAGGCTGTCTAGGGCTCTGGGGCTTTGGGGTAAGTGAGAGGTGAGCTAAGGAGTATGGGTGTCTTTGGGGACAGTGAAAATCTTCTAAAATTGAGAGTGATCATGGTTTCACACCTTCGTGAATATACTAAAAAAAACAACAAATGACGCACACATACAGTATATGGGTGAATTATATGGCATATAAATTATATCTCAATAGAGCTGCTATATTTTAGAACAAAAACGAAGATCTCCCAGAAGCAATCTCCCGGGCTGTGCGTCACTCAGGACACAGCCCGAGGCACGGGCTCCGACGGGCTCCCCGCTGGCCGGAAGGTGTGACCCTGGCTGTAGCATTTAACCATCTTCATGGGCCCGGTACCCTCAGCGCAGGGAAACAACAGCG
>PVKM010002780.1:0-54485 GCA_004027735.1 Carollia perspicillata
TTCTTGAAAACAGCATGCAGTATAACTGGCTATTTCTTCCATCTTGAAACACCTGATTGCCTTCACTTCTGAGATACTTCCATGATGGAGTCATGAGGAATAAGTGAAGTAATGTGCCTATATGGCACTTATCACATAGGTTCTTACTAAACAATCAATCGACACTGTTGTGTTAGTTGCAGATTTCTAAAAATTACAGATTTTATCAACTATCTAAACATGTTTTAAAGGACCCACTACAAGTGTAATAAAGTGTAAAGAATATTGAACTGGTTTCTCATTTGGTCTCTGCACTTACCAGAGTTATGATGCCAGGGGAGAACTTTCTTGATCTTCCTGTAACAGGATATTAATTACCTGGCAGACAGGGACAATAATAGTTAAAGGCTCTGGAAAGATAACTTTTGCTCCTCAAAAGAGGTAACTGAGTCATTCAGTAGTGTTCAGGGTCTCGGGTGCTAGATTAATACTTCAGACAGAGTCTAAAACAGCTGAAATGTAATATTATTTTAAAAGGTAAAATTAGATTTTCTGAAATGGGATATGCTAACTTGTATAACATTAAAGTAAGGAGCTAAGTTCTGACTTTTAGATACTAATGTCTTTGGATGGTTTGGAGAAAATGGGGTCATCATAAGTTGAATATCTACCCTTTAAGTTGTACATTAAGTAATGTAGATGAAACCAACTCTGAAAAAATGAGAATTTTTAAGAGTGTCAATCTACCTTATTGAACAAAGTTATTTAAAATCAAGTCAAGTCCTCTGTATAGACATTCAGGTGAACTCTGTCTAATTTCTGTTTATTGGGTCATCTTTAATTATAAAGCTCAGAGAGACTTGGTTAAACCCATCATAGAGATTAAACTATATATAAAAATTTCCAGTGCTATAACCACATATAATGTATACAGTCTTGGTTAAACTGATGAAGAAAATATATTTTGTGTTCCCCCCACCTCAGCTCTTTCCTCAGGTACTAAAATTGTTTTCTTAAAGAAAGAAGACAAAATTGCTTTAAAGATCAGTCTTTACTTATTTTCCTAGAAAGATTTTGAAGAATCAGTTTTGGAAAGCCAAGAATGATATAGTTTAGTAATACAGGGGCTTCACCTCCACCTTCATTTTCCCACTTTAGGGCTTTTACTCTTAGTTTCTCTTTAGTCATGCCCTTGCCTTTGTTCTCTGAATCATGTAACTTATGGTCTCTGGTATAAATTTGGCCCAGTAATCCTTGACAGGAACCATCTGGTCGAAATCAGTCCCTAGGTACCTTGAATAATGTGTCTCCAATTTAGGAATAAGCCTTGAGACCACAAACTTGATTTTGGGTCAAAAACATGGTGTCCTCAATCAGAAGATGAAATAAAGCCAAACATCTTCAATGCTGGAAAATAAAACTTACCCATCAAATAACAACCAGGTTGAATGAATAGAAGCCTGGAGTAGTGCAATTAGCATGGGTTCTAAAGTCGGAGAGACATGGGTTCAAAATTCAGCAGCCACATTAATTAGCTAAATGAACTTGGACAAGTTCCTCAATAATCTTGACATAGGGATTAAGTGAGATAAATACTAAGAATTTCCATTCCTCTCTTATCTTGGATATCCCCAAGAAGCACACTCTGAGACAAGGATTCAAGGGTTAGAAGACAAATAATTTATCTTCTAAGAGGAGAAAACACTGGAAGGGGAGTGAGCAAGTGAGATAAAGGAAGAGAGCAAAGAAAGATTAGTGTAATCAAGCCAACTACCAATGAGTAACCAGAACTTAAACCTTCTGGGGAAATTCTTGGTTTTATCACACCAAAGGAGCAAGGATGCTGAGATATTAATACAGCAATTTTCATAAGTATTGATTGAGAGCTGCACTGGGGCATTAACTCTCTGGTACTTCCTGAAGGGAAGAGAAATACAAGCTCTTACATTCAGAAGTCAGGCCGATGTCAACTAAGTGGTAGTGATGGCAAGAGAATGTGGGGTAATTGACAGCATCTGCTTTGGTCTCCTCCTTACACCATGAAAATCCACCCATTCCCCTATTAAGTTCTCTCAGCCCTATCATTGATTCTTCTAGGTAATGGCTGGCCAAAGTTTCTTCTTCTTTTTTTTAATGTATTATGTTACAGTTAGTGGGGCAAGTTAGGATATCCCCTGCTGCAATTATTACATTCTTCTACCTCTTATTCCACCTTTCCCTCACCATCTGCTGATTTGTTTTGTTGCCAAATGGAGTCACTGACACCTTCTTCCCCAGAGGATTGAACCCCTGGCTATCATTCACCTATCAGAATGTGGTTACTTCAGTCACCTATTTATGGTGATTACCAGTTATGAAAGCAAAAGGGACAATCCCTTGAATTATAGACATACTCCTTCCTATCAACCTTATGATAGCTGCTAATGATATATAATTAGGGTTAATGTAGCTTCTCATAATAAGTAGGGTTAATCACCCTTGCCAGTATAGTAACTCTTTTCCTTGTCCAATAGACTGCTGTCATGGAAAGCCTAAAATGACCAGATGGCAACTATAAATTTAGTTTAGTTGAACCCTTAATTGTCCCCTAGTAGAGGACCACCACAGAAACCAGGATCTCCATTCCCATAATACATATGGGAGCTTACAAAGATGGAAAACACAAATTCCTCGACTGAATTATCAGTAACACTGGTGAAAGTGGCCCCTTCTTCTTTCACCTTGCCTCCCAGATCCATGTAGTTTATTTGTTGCGGACATGGTATGATATAGTGGCTGATGGTTCAGCGAAAATATCAACTCTTGAAGGACAGTGCCCTAATACCACAGGAAGCCATCCCCAAGCTGTGCATTTCAGGATCCATTCCAATGTTCTACTAGTCTATTATATATATAGTCTGTCTGGAAAAAGTCGAACCATTGTTAATGTAACAAGAACAGTTTGTGCGACATCGATGTAACCTGGCAGCCAAGGAGAGTGGACTGGAATGCACGTGCATGAACAATGACAACTTCACTGTACAAGTCAGTGGAGGTGGTAGACACTGTTGAGTGAGCATGTGTACTGTGTGGCCCTCACATTCAAAATGACTGAGTGAGTAGAGCAACAAATCAGCATCAGATGTTGTGTTAAGCTTGAGCATTCCTCCGCGGAAACTATTTGAATGATTCAGAAGGCTGCAGCTATGGGCAACTACTGATTGGCAGCTTCATGACAAAAATGCTCCTGCTCATGCATCATATCTCATGCAGAGATTTTTGGTGAAATATCAAGTCACCCAGGTGACTCAGCCCCACCACAGCCAAGATTTGGCATCGTGTGACTTCTGGCTTTTCCCAAAACTAAAATCACCTTTGAAAGGGAAGAGATTTCAGATCGTTGATGAGATTCAGAAAAATACGATGGGGCAGCTGATGGTGACTGGGCACTGTGTGAGGTTCCAAGGTGCCTACTTTGAAGGGGACTGAGACATCATTGTCCTGTGTACAGTGTTTCTTGTATCTTGTATTTTCTTTAATAAATGTCTCTATTTTCCATATTACAAGGCTGGATACCTTTTGGACAGACCTTGTATAGTATAGACAAAAACAATGACATGAAGAAGAATAGGGTAATTCAAATCAAGAAAGCATCTACCCATCAGTTAATCGAACTTTCCAAATTTTTTTAAGTGCCTCACCTTGAAATATAATCTTGGTCACAATTCTAGTTTTGTTCCATGTCATAAAAAAAGGCACATAAAACTGAGTTATGCTTTGTACATTAAAAGGGTATCACTCACACTCCTTTATTACCTTGGATTTCAATTCTGAGTTGTTTTTTAAATAGAGGTAGCTTGTGTGTTGAACCTCATATTGTATCTTTCCAGCTGCTTTCTTATCACACATGATTAACAGTAGATAGGAATACAACCCAGTGGCCCTTAGTAATTACACCATTGAGTATTAATTGTGGTCATTCAATAATAAGCTGTTAAAGGACACTATAAGGACCCAAATCCACAATTTAAGTCTTACTAGTACCTCTTTAACCTCTGAGCAAGCCAACCCTAAACACATTATCAACCTAGACCGTGCTTAAAATAAACATTGAATGTTCCATAAAGAAATGGAAATGGCCCAGAACAGGGTGGCTCAGTTGGTTGGGCATCATCCTGCAAAGTGAAGGACGGCTGGTGTGGGTTTGGTCCCCAGTTGGGGCACATGCAAGAGGCAACTCATCGATATTTCTTACTCACATTGATATTTCTCTCCCTCTCCCCCTCTCTTCTCCTCTCTCTAAAAAGAAATAAATGTAATTTTTTAAAGAACTGGAAACATATAATAAATGCTTTACTTCAGTAATCTGCCTTCATTGTGATATTTTTCTCTACAGCAAACATTATATCTATTATCTATATTGTAGTATCTATACTACAAAACTGAACTGTTCTCAGAAAAAGGAAACAGTACAATGTCAGAGAAAGCAGCACAGCACTGCAGCCTCTAACTTGGCTTTAACTTAGCAGTGAACTTTGAGCAAGTGAGTCCTCTGACACCTCACCTGTAGCAAATTAGCTGATTTCAATTTGCCAAAAGATGATAAGTAAAATTGTGGTACAATTTTTCATTCATTAAATTAAAGCACAATAATCAACTTAAATGAGCTTTATAAAAAAACAGTTAGCTATCTGTGGAAACCCAAGAATTTTTAATAGACAATAATAGTATATAAGACATTCAATGATTAAAAAAAAAAGATGTGTCACCTTTAACTAACGGGCCATTAGCCTTTTTGGGTTACAAAATCCCTTTCCATCTTAAACCAATAATCTAAACTATCTTTTCACAATGCTGAACAATGTGAAATTACACAATTACTCAGTGAATCACTCAATTAAACCTCCTTACTTTATGGATAGAAATTATGTGATATGTGGTCTGAAAAACTTATAGTAGGCTATGTAGACTGCACACCTTCCAAACACTAACTGTTGAACCCAATGGACTGACATGCAGTACCTGATGTACAGTCGGACCTACTGAAGTAGTCAAGGCCAAGTGACTGACTTCACAACCGCATGCTGAGGAGCAGCTGGTAATTTGTACTCTCTCACCCCATCTCCCATTCCATCCCAATCTGTGGAGCTATGTGCTTTCTGTCACTTTGTTGCTGGGTCCCCTCACCTCTGCTGTCAGTTCTGGTGCTCACCATCCATTACTATTGCTGATCTTTGCCACTCTCCATCTAGATACATCCAAATGCTATACGCCTATTCAACGCTTCTTTTCTGTTTCTCGATTAGTTTTATCTCTTCTGTTTCCCGCTCTTCTCAGGTACCAGACAAAAGAGATCTACTGCACATGCGCAGTCAGCCAATCCATACTCCTCCATATTAAAAAGAAAAAATATCAAAGCATGTCATGATGATCTTTGGCTTTTCTGAACTGTTTTCAGCACAATCGGATACTCAAAAAGTTTCATTCATTGGTACAAAGGATGCTAGAGTTTCTTTTATTCCTGAGTTTGGAGTTATGGCAGATACTTGGTCTAGACACTGAAGTTTTTACAAGTATATCATTGTAGGGTTAAAAAAACAACAGAAGACAGCAGCTGCCTTCTTTAAACCTTAAAAGATTTACCAAACAGAAAATCTCCAAGAATTTATATGAAAATCAAATCTTAAAACAAATTGATAGTACTCCAATGAAGATATACATGAGACCTGTCTGTAAAGTATCCAGCCATGTTATATGAAAAATAGAGACATTTATTGGAGAAGATGCCAGATATAAGACACATTGTACATAGGACAATGATGCTTCAGTCCCCTTCAAAGTAGGCACCTTGGAACCTCACACAGTTCTTCCAGGTCTCTCTCACTGGTCAAAGCACTTTGCAAAATCCAGTTTTGGAATTATCATCAGCTGCCCCATCATATTTTCCTGAATCTCATCAACAGTCTGAAATCTCTTCCCTTCTAAAGGTGTTCTGGGAAAGGCCAGAAATCACAGGGCACCAAATCTGGGCTGTAGGGGGGCTGAGTCACCTGGGTGATTTGATGTTTAGCGAAAAAACTGCATGAGATATGAAACATGTGCAGGCGTGTTGTTATGTTGAAGCTGCCAATCATCATTTGCCCATAGCTGCAGCCTTTTTCATCGTATTGCATCTCTCAACCAAAAAAAAAACATTGAGGTAGTACTTCTCATTAATTTTTTATCCTGGAGAGGCATACTCATGATGGACAACACCTTCCCAGTCAGAAAACACAGTCAGCATGGTCTTGACATTGCTGTGACTTTGCCACGCCTTCTTTGAGGGTGGAGAACCAGGCACCTTTCTTTGGGATGACTGGACCTTTGTTTTGGCAGATTTTTTGCTCTATTTCCCAGTCACTTTGAATGCGACAGCCACATAGTACACATGCTCACTCAACGGTGTCTACTGCCCACCACCAACTAGTACAGTGAAGTCGTCATTGTTCATGCATGTGCATCCCAGTCCACTCTCCTTGGCTGCCAGGTTACACTGATGTCACGCAGACCTCTCTTGTATTAACAATGGCCGGACCTTTTCTGGATAGACGTCGTATAATCTCAGTGAATCCCAGTCATGTGCTCTGAGCAGTAGGGTTGTTTATCTTGCAATGGGAACTCAGGCTAGTGGGCACTAATAGAACTAAGATTTCTTTTAGCTTTCTATTTCAGTGTAAATACATATTTTTAAATTCCAGAAATTATAAATGAAGTGCTTGATAAATAACAATAGTATTAAAATAAACACACCTGAATACAGCTAAGATTTGGCACGATGCTTCCATTCAGAATAACAAAATCTTATGTTATTCTCATAAACCAATAAATCTCATTATTATCAATAAATCTCATTACTGTATCATTCCTTACCACCTGGATTTGAAAAATTATTTAGGCCACTTCATGCCCCAGAAATGTAGTACTTATTAGAGTATAAGCCTTATATAATCTAGCCATAAATTCATCCTGTCTCCCAACACAAGATTTATATGTTCCAATAGACTTACACGTTTTTCTTCTCTTCTCTGTATTATAGTGGAATTCAACATGTACACATTTGATACATATATAAATATATATAAAATTTCTCATTCTGTCATTTTTTGTGAGGCTAATCTCACTTTCACAGCTCCACCGGCTCCAAGGATGAGGGAACATATGCTTCTCCATATGCGCAGCACAGACTCCTCAGCGCGTGCATTTCTCAGAGCTTGGTGATTGAGGAATCTTTGTAATATTTTAGTTTTCCTTGTAGTGAGTCATTGTACTGTACATTTCAAAATCTGCGATAAGTCGAAAGATCCCAGAATTGAGGTACATCTCAACAAACAGCTTCCTATCTGGCGAATGCAAAGTTTTATTTATAACCAGGTATTCAAATACAGCGATATGAAATTACACTCAAATTATTTTGTTTTATCACATGTCTAAATGGCTGAGCAAAAACAATAACCCCCTCCAATCTATTCTCCACACTGCAGTCAGATCAAGAAACTCATCTGCCTTAAACTCTTAAAAGGGCCCCAAATCTCCACTAATGAGGCCCCCTATGACCCCGTGCCCCCCTCCTTCTTCCAACTGTTTCTCCGAGAACCACCTCCTTTTCTAAACTCCATCAAACTGGATCTTTCCATTCATTAAATGTGTCCTTAAATCAGCACTCTACTCAAGTAAGATCTATAGGAAATGTTCAAAAGCCAAGTAAATTTCAATACACCACCTGCTACCAACTAGTTGCTTTTCCATACTGAGCTGCAAGCAAGCCTCCAGGAGTCAGCACTCAGGGTTTAGGGGAGGAATAGGGACAGCCATTGTGAGGAGCCGCTTCGATATTTCAGTCCGAAGTGCTCTCTCAGTGGATTGTTCCCTTGATCGCATATTTGAAACTACTGCAAGAGGCAGACCAATTTGGGAATACTCACGGTAATTCAAAACTGCTGAACTGGTGGACGTGGTTCCTCAGGGCAGGAGCTTCCCTCCAGCCATGTTTATCAGAGTCTCACATGGGAAGCCTGAGTTGGCCCAAAGTTCAGATGCAGGCTGAAGGAGTCTGTGTATCATAAGGTTGTGAGATGATCCAAATGCCAAGCCAAGGAGTGGGTGTTTTGAAACTTCTTCATTTTATATCTTTGGATCATTTCACTTTTGCTTAAAACAGCCTTTTGGCAAAGTGTCCTCTTTTTTTTTCTTTTTAAAGAGTTTGCCTACCCATCTATGAGCCTATGATCCAATCAGCTAACATTTACAGAGCCCTTAAATGTGCTTCGTTCACTGGTAGGACATTTGGAGGTATAAAACAAATTCTTGTGTCCTCACAAGGCTTGAATCTGATAGAGAGATACACTTTTAGTTGATGAAATGTTAAAGTGCTAAAATGTGTATACTTGTACAAAGTGCTTTAAATTCAGAATCAGACCACTGTGCAGAGAAATGTTTAATGGAGACTTAACAGAGAATTTTTACTGCAAATTGAAAGATGGATAGGGCTAAAGTAAGTAAAGGATTATTGCAGGGGTGGTAGCCAAGGTGGACCTGAATGGGCACAAAGGCACAGAGGCAGGAAGATGATGCTAAGTCCATCCTATGACCTGTGCACCAGGAAGCACTGCCTACCACAGTGGTTCTGAAAACTGAGCATACATCAGAGTCTCCTGCAGAAGGGCTTGTTCACGCACACAAATCTGGGGCCCATCTCCAGAATTCCGATGGGATGGGGCCTGGGAATTTGTGTTTTTACCATCTCACAGGTGATGCTGGTGCCACTGGTCCAACACCCAGTCTGAAAACCACTGGTCTAGACAACGTTGATAACTGGATGGTCCACCACTCTACAAATTTCATCTGAAAATGATTCTGCAAATTGTTTCTCTCAGCAATGCCCTTTGGTCTGCTTTTTTTTCCACGCTGAAGTTTATAGTCCTCTCATTCACATGTTTACATTGCCCGGGCACACCTTCCCCACGCTGCCACCCCTGCCATGCTTAGGGCTGCAACCAGACTGAGTTTGATTGGTTTTTGCCTTTTTGTTGTGGTTGTAAGCTGATTTTAGGTGTTGTGACCTTTAGCCAATCTAAATGTTAAGATTTTAGAAGAAAAACATGAATTATGTTATCAGTTTTCAGTTTCTACTTTACTCTCTTATCTCCTGCTGAGTCATTAGTAAATGGAAGTGGTGATAAGGGGCCCTGACTTTGATTTTCTGTTCAACACGGATGATAATTTCCCAAATAGAAGTTTATTTGCCTTGGAAGTATTTTCTTTGATGAAATGATTACCCAAGTTGGTAGCAGCATGACTGTTAGAGTGGTTCTGATGATTGTATGTTGATTTAAGGCTTTACATATTAAATAATTAGATTATGGTTGACCCTTGACAGAAGCTTTGAATTTCTTTGGTTTTATCAGCAATCATAGTACATGACAAATTACAAAGTAACCAAAACTTATTGGAACTTCTTGTCATGAATAATGAAAAGAGTTAATAGCATACAGTAGACACTCATATAGTTGGTGAATGAACAAATAAATGCATGCCAAATAAATGCATAAATGATTTGTATTCGTTCCATGAAACTAAAACAGACATAGTTCTGTGAAATATAGGCATGGTTATTTGTATCAGTTTTAAATTTGGCAGGCTACCAAATGTTAATTTGCTTTTAGCTAGTTGAGATTAAATGTAATTCCTTCCCTGAGCAACCCTAAAGTAAGCAAGCATGAAAGCATTTTCAGGGCAATCTTGGAGGAATTGACATTTAAGGGAGTTAGCATTACATCTGTACTTTAAGGCTATTAATTTCATAGATAAATTAACTTCATTACTCTACCTTTATCTTGCATTTTGAAAGGACTTCATCAGCTGGACAACTGACGACCGAGGGGCACTTGAAACTGCTGTTAGCTCAGCCAGGTTGTAACTGGAACCTGCTTCTGGAAACCCTGCTGCATCAGAATGGTTTTTTACTGAGAATCTTGCTGAAGAGCTCAAGTGAGTGTTGTAATTACGAGAATGTCCTCAAAAAAACCCCGTCATTGTTTGAGTTGAATGAAATTTTTTTCCTACGTGAATGTTGGCAGAGGGATGTAAACCAATTGCACTGTATTTACAGTCAGTGGGGTTAGCAGCAGGCAAAATACCGAATTGCTCTATAAGCCGTTTGGAGAGATTTGTTTTCAGGGACTCTGAATAAGGGAAAGCAATATTTTTATGTAATACTGTCTGTCATAATTATCAATATCTGGGATTTGAAATGCCTAAGAAAATTATAGAAACGCAGTTATATGTCCAAAAAAGAGTCTCAATTAGACCTAGGAGAGAGCCAAACAGAGAGAGAAAGATTGCACTAGAACCATGCTAGAAATTTCAGTGGATCTTTAAGAGCACTTATATAACTTATAAACAAGCAAGCTGTGGCTTACAGCCATACCCATTGGGGCGTGGAGACATAATCATGAGAAAATTATGAATGGAAATTGAGGAGTAACAGAAGACCATATTTCTCTTAATTAGATTTTTTCTCTGTAAGTGTTATTCTAGAAAATGGTTAGTGATGCTATGCTGATCTAATACATCCCACTGCTCTCCTGTAACACTTGTGAAGAGTTTTCTAACTACTTTCACACACCCCCACATGTTTCTCCTTCTATTCTGTACCACCCAGGAAGCCAGATTAATTTCATCAATCACCAGTTTCAGTTTCCATTTCCCAAATCAAAATTGTTTTTTCTCTAGTTCCCAGTCACCTGCAGGACCAAACCCCTGCCCTTCAGCCATTCAGATGTTCAGAGGCGTACCCTAGTTTTCTAACCTTGTTTCTCATTAGTCCCTTGTGTGTGTGTGTATGCGTGTGTGAGCACGCTCACACACACACACACACACACACACACACACACATTTCAGCCATTCTCCCCAAAGCCCCAGGGCACATGCTCCTTGCACAACCTGGCTCACCCATTTTCCTATTTGAAAGACCCATCACAAACAACTCGGTTTCCACCAGTCTGCAAGGACCAGCTAATGTTCCAGATCTTTGACATCTCCAGTTCACACTGATCTCTTCCTTGAACTTCATAGTATCCATTATCTTGGTTGCTTATTTGCCCTTAGCACATTCTACCTTATATTGTTATTGTATTTGCATATGAATGAAGCAAATGTCACCAGGCCCTACCAGCTTGTTGGTATTGAAACGAGATTTATAGCATTCCCCTGTCCAAACCACTTGTCATTTCAGGAAATGTTTGGTTTCTCATATCTGTTCAGGACCAGTTCCCCATGTTTTCCTCTCCCATCCACCTTGATGTTTGCTTCCCAAGAGCCACTTAGGGAAGGTGCCTCACTCCTGAGCCCTTGTGAGAATATGCTTCTCCCCTGGAGAAGCAATTATGGTGCTCTTAAATCCAGAAAATTTATAGTGTCAAAGTTACCACGATTCCTCAAGTTTTACTGTGTTTCCTGCAGAAGTGTGGAAATTACCCCTCTCCTAAATTATTCCCTTAGACCCCAAGCAGCACTGTTGGGCCTGACATCTCACAAAGGTCTCTCAAGAGCAATTGCTTTAGCTTCAGGCTGTGACTCCACCTCCTAAAGGGGAAACAGGTGCTGGGGAAACTGCTTCCTCAAGTAGCCAACATTTATTTTTGGCTTGTTTAGGGGTCAGGCTCTGTGCTAAGTACTTTACATTTGTCATCTTCTTTGATTCTTATTATAACCGTATAACCGTTTGTTTCTTATTATAAGAAAGTATGTACTGTTGTTTAAAACAACAACATGCGAGATTAAGTTAATGTTACTTGCTCAGAGACACAGGTAGCTGGTACACAAAAGGATGGATAGACCTGGACTTTGAACTGAAAGAGAGGGTTTTGTCCCCTGCCCTTTCTGGACAAATACTAATACATATTAAATCCTGGAGTGGGTTTTAGGAGTATTTTAAAGAATTGTAATGCATAATTTGAAACACAGTAATACAGTAATATTCATGTATTACTGTATTTGAATATTACTGTATTTGAAATCATGTTGAATCAACCAGGACACCCTGATGCATGTGTATTTGACTAGTCTTTCCAGTTAGGTAGTTAAGGCTGATCATAGATTTTTATATTCTTCCTCAAACTAGCGCAGTACTTTTCATAGGAAATGGCCAGTAATTGGCCAGTGATTAGTTAGGATATAAAATGTGAAACGGGGTGGCTATATGACATGGATAGTATCCGACACAACTGCAGCATTGCTCTAATATCAATATAATTGTTGAAACTCATGGGCATAGTCCCAGAAGAAAAATTGTCTCCTATGATACAGTTGTTATATAGAACAGCCTGGAAAATCAGGTGAGATCAAACATTTTTACTATACTGATATAGCCATCATTACAGGAAGAAGGATTGTAGTTATGAATATTTAACCATCTTTTCTTACAAGTACATCACACATTTGCTTATCAGAAGTATTAGACCCAGCACCTTGTGGCTTGTATGAGAGACTCCGGCTATCAAACACACCGTGTTATATCACCTTCCATTTGGTGGTCAGGGGCACACAGGTGTATTTATCTGATTTGTTTAAATGCCCATCATTTTCACAAGGTCTATTAGGTGTTTGATCAGGTTTACATAACCATTCTGTCATTGTCTTATATTGAGTTTATTAGCCACTTTAAAAACTGTAAGGATGAAGTGACAGAATTCACTAATCAATTGATTGACTGAATTATTGAACTCTAGTAAAAGTCTTGTCACTTTGAGTTAGAAACAAGATACTGATGGACTCTTATTAACTCGACTAGGATAGAAATTCTTATGTAATAAAAATAAGTTCATAATATTTTGCAGAGATTTTCATTTCATTTGTTTAGAAGTCTCAGTATTTCAGAACATCATTTGGTAATTTAGAAGTTTAGTGATATTTTTAGGAAAGCAAATTTTACAGTAGTATATGCTGAATTAGGTGTTTCAAGCAACCTAATTATCAGCAGTTTTTATGGGAGACTTTTTGTTTATAACTAGTGTCTTTACAGTTTAATTGATGAAATTCAACTTTGTGTTAAATTGGCTCATGAATAAGAATAAAAAGATTTCAAGTAGATATTTTATTATACATATTTTAAAACAAGGTTCCCTTCATTCAATTAGTAGTTATTAAATTCTGTTGAGTACAGAATTTTTTGATAGACAGTCATACAATATAAAGATTAAAACATGAGGTTTATCTTGTAGTCAGAGTGATGACCGCAGCTTTTGGTTTGGCTCTATGAAAGTGATTAATTAGAATTTCTCTTCAGTCTAAAAGAATCAGCAGAACATATATAGAAAAACTATCTTGTAATATGACACACAACTTCACTGAGGGTCAGAAAATAGCCAAATTAAATAAAGGAATTATAAAATTTTAATGTTTAATATGTGCTCCTCAGGCTGCAGCTTCTAGGAAGTGAAATCATGTTTTGCCATAGATGATAATTCCACGTATGAAAGTGAGGGAATGCTCATGCTGCTAAACTTGATAAAAATAACCTGACTTCGCGTGGTAGGTGGTTTATATCAGTTAGTATGAGATAATTCATTTGGTAAATGTTTGTTGATGTTATTTTTAAATCAGGCTATCTTAAATTTGAAGAAAAATGATTCCCAACTACAAATGTTTATAGAAGAATTTAAAATTGTAAGACACTATTTTGGATTACTGACTTTAAAAAACCAAAGCAATTGTTTTGGTAGTTATCTCAGTGAGGCCACATGGCCTAAGCAGTTTCTTACATGTGGCATCAAAGGAACAAATATTTGGCAATTTCTCAATTGTTAGCAGGTGGCCTTTTCCTTCTGGTGACATTTGAATGAAGTGTGACTAACATTGTTTTCTTTGCCCGTTGCCCCAAGAATGATTTCCAGTCAAACTTCTTGGCTTCTTGTAATTTGCTGTTGTAATGTAATAACAACAAACTAGCAAATACATAATATTAACATGTTCCAGACATTGTTTCTAAGTGCTTTGAATGTATTCACTCACTGAATCCTCGTAACAACTCTGTGAAGTAGGTACAATGATTTCCATTTCACAGATTAGGAAACTGAGACACAGAGAACTTAAATCCCCTATCTAAGTGGCAAGGCAAGATGTGAACCAGACCTCCTGCTTCCAGAGACTCCTTTCCCACACCACACCACACCGCATCCAGCAGAGCCACAGAATGTTTACCAAATTGTAAGTTGCACAATTCCTGGGATCTATCAGGAACCCTATGATGGGTAATTTTGATAGTACATTTTGTATTTTCAACCTTGCAACAAAGTGTCTAAAGATGATCAAGTAACCACTTATCAGAAAATTCTAGCTAAAGGGCTGCTATTCTACCAAGCAGTGCTTCATTTGAAGTGAAGGAATCAATTCAAATTCTCTTGTTTTATAGTTAATACATTTCCTGATCTTTTGAGTCATGAGAAGCATATTAATGGCAGAAGCTTGGTATTCTTGACTTTCAAGTACAAACACCACCTGGGGAGTCAGTTAAGTGGAAGATTCAGATTCAATAGGTGGGGCCTGAAAACCTGCATTTCTGGCAAGCTCCCAGGTTTGTTGCTCCCGCTGCCGCTGCTCACTGCCCCACCTTTTGAGTAGCAAGACCATCGAAGTGTCTGTTGCTATATACGGCAAAAGAATTGAGTATGTGGCTTGGTTACTTAAGAATATTTCTAAACCATTTTATCAGGAAATTCACAACCGCATGAATAAGTAAGAAAGCATGATCTTATTCAAATACAGTGCTAATTATGTCGCTCCCCCGACAAAAACCTTTTGAGGCTGCCCACTACTCATCCAGTTAGCACCCTAATCCCGAGGAGCAAGCAGAGTGTCCTTCTCCGCCTGTGGCTGACTCGTCCAGCATATTGTGTCCTGCCGTCCCCCAGCTTAGCACGCTCCAACTCATGCATATTGTGGTCTCGTTTGTGCAGCCCGTATTTGTACATTTGTAACAGCAATGTCTCTGCCGAAATTTCTTGAGGAAAAAGGCAGCTGTTCCAACACCAATGACCTTTCAATTGTCCCATAGATGTACCAAGTTCTGTCTATGGACAGAGCCCTCGAAATGTTGATTAGGGGGCCTAGAATCCTCTTCCCCTCCATTTCCTGGCAACTGCTAGTCATCTTTTAGCTTAAACATTACTTGCTCGGAAGTTATCTTTGATTGTTCCATAAGGTCCCATCATAATTCCTTCTGTTATACTTGTCACAATTTTAAGTGAAGGATTAATTCACATGATTGTGTATTTAATGTCTGTCTCAGCCTCTGCGAGCTCCAGGAGACAGGGACGGCTCACCATATATCACCTGTGCTTGGCCTTGTTCTTGATGCTTCGAGCTGGTACCAAGCACACAGGATGTGCTTAAAAAGTATCTGTTTAATGAATTAATGGAGGCCTCTTAAATTTCTACAACAGCAATTCTGTTTCATTCATTCGCTTTATGAGTTCTCTGAACTTCAGCTGCCTTATTTCCAAATGGGCTACTAATATTGACTTCACACATTCATTTTGAGGTTTTAGAAGTAAACACAAAGTGTGATTGGCACTTAAGAGGCACTTAATTTATATTAGATTCTTTCCCTCTTTTGTAGTGGAAGCCAGGAAGATATTCCTGACGTATTTCTCTTCTGCCATCACTCTTCCTGGGCTCTCCATGCAGTGGTCTCTCCCTCACTTCCTGGCAACTCTCCCGTCTGTCTAAGCATAAATTTAAGCGTCTCCCAGGAGATGGGCTCTCCCCTTTTATACCTGTTGGCCTGACATGGGAGCCCTCAAAGGGAAATGAAGACCCAAAGAAACCTGAGTTATACCTTGATATTTTTTATGCTAGGTTTAATGAGGAACGGACGGTTGTGGAGAAATATGATAGGTCAAGGAGAGTGAAGTAAGGGTAGTAAATTGTGGAAAACATAGCAAGACTTCTTTTTTTTAAGATTCTTCTCAGTGTCCCTTTGACTTTAGAGATAAGAATGCTCCTTTCCTGCTGGCATAGGGAGAGCACTTCCACTTGAGGGCTTTGTGACGTATTTCAGGAAAGAAGGGAGTTGAATTTCCTACTTTTGCTGTTTTCTCAAACTCCTTTAGCTTAAAATACTAAATATGACAAGGTGCCATATTTGGAATAGCATGTCCTCAACCCCATCAACTGTATTGTAGCAGAACTTTATTTATGATCACTGAAATTTGGATTCCCATGGGTTTTGCATGTCTCAGAATATAGTTTCTTTCTATTTTTTTCCAACCATTTAAAAACCACCCTCAGCTTGTGGGCCATAAAAAAAAAAAAAAAAAAACAGGTGGCAGGCTGATTTGTCTCCTGGGTTGCAGTTGCCAGCTTCATTCTAGAGTGCTGTGCAGCCCCGAGCTCCGTGCTCCCTTGGAGAGGAGGCCTGTACAGAACGCTCACCTGGCACGTTTAACTTCTCTCCCAAGGCCTGAGTAGACATTCTGCTAGACAGACAGACTTGGTATCCTTCTACAGGAGGAATTTCCCTCTGAAATAGCTTTAACTCAGTTCTCAAAGCTTACCTCTTTCTCTTTAGGACTGCCGGCTGCAGAATTTGGACCAATTAGTCCACCTATGTTTAGTGGTCATCAGACATTGTCTGGAGTACAATTGTCTTTCTTGGCAAAAAGTGTTCAAAGGGATATGGCCCACTTAAGAGTCAATGCAGAGAAAAACGCTTACTATGTTGAGTAGAAGCCGGGTTATACCTTGCTTAAATAAATTAGGTGTATCTAAATTTGGAGAAGATAAGACTAGAGGAAACAAGATAGCTATCTTTAAATATTTTGTCTTCATGTAAAAAAAATAATAGACTGTCCAATTCAGCAAGTGGAGATGCTGGGGAATAAGTAGAAGGCCTTGCATTTTGACTGTCTGTCAGTCAGAAAACCTGAATTCTCATCCCTGATGATAATCAAGGAAGTCATTTACGACTCCTTGCTTCTTTTCTTTATCCATGAAAGAAGCTGGCCTAGATTTTGGTAGTCCTTTCTGATAAGAGTGATTATACACACACACACAGGGTCCAGCAGAAATGACACCTGCTTGAGTGTGGTTGGTAGGGTAATAATATGGCTGTGAGAATTTGTAGTTCTAATTTGAACATTTCACCTAAAATGTCACATGGTGTGCTTGAGTGTGATGTTGTTTCACATGGTGTGCCTGAGTGTGATGTTGTTATGTTATAGAATGACATGCTTATGATTTTGTAGTAAAAGATTTTGTAATAGAAAAGGGGCGTTATTTGTGCTGGGCCCTGTGTGTGTGCGTGTGTGCGTGTGTGTGTGTGTGTGTGTAGGTACATGTAGTTTATTTGTTTTTGTTTTGTTTTGTTTTTAATGTAAAACACTTTGGTAACTTGAGCTGTCTAGCAGAGGGACTGGCTACCTTGAATGAGAATGAATATTCACCACTGAAAAATTTCAAAAAGAAGCTAGGCCACCACTTCACAGATGCTGGAAGACTTTTTATTTATTCACTCAACAAACATGTATTCATTTATTGAACAAATGCTTACTGACTTCTCTATAAGGTACCTGCCAGTCATAAAATCGCATTATGTTTCTTAACCAGATAGCTAGAACTTGGAAGAAATGTACGGGTTTAGGAGGCGAAGTTTTTAAAAATCTGCTTTGGCTGTGCTTCGTTATTCTTGTCAGTGCCTACTGCTAATGCAAAATCCCTCTTTGCCCCACAAATAATTCATTTGAACTAAAATTAAATCCAACTTTGGTGACCTGATTAGCAATCTCTTCTTTTCCAGTTGACAATCTGAGGCAGTACAGCCCTTGCTTCCTCATCCTCAGAACTGCTCACCCAAGGGGGTTGCAGTTCATTTGAATCCATTTGCAAACATTAGAGCCGTGATTCCTATGTTCAATTTATAGTAGTGCTGCTAGATGCAATACTAGAAAAGGGTTTCATGGTCAAAAGTATTATAGAAACACTACATATCGTATACTAAATTCCCTTCTTGGAGAGTCACAGGGCTCATGAATAATTAAAGCCTCTGATTAATCCTACAGAAAACGAAAGCATTTAACATTGTTGAAGCCAGCATTTTCAGAACATATATACTATTCATTAATATCTATGAAATGTATTTTGAATATCTTACCTCATAAAAAGTGTGTGGGGTAACCCTAGTAGATACAGGCAGATGCAGCCAAGACTGTTTCAAAGAGGTCTGCCTATGTACATTTATAAATATGTAAATAATATAAGACAATTTTAAACATACATAATTCTCTGTATGCATGTACAGATGATCAGTTTTCAAGGAATTGGAATCAATTGCCCAGTCATAAGCTTTTATTGAAGTAGCTATTTTTTTGATGGTTGAGAGTGCTTTTCTACTTTATTGGATCAGCCTCTTTATAACTCAGTTTCTTTATTTGTTAAAAAAATGGAGATCAAATTCACCTCGTAGAGTTTTGTGATGATCGAGATACATTGGAAAACGTATGTGCAATGCTTCATTTAGCGCTGGCACCACTGTGGATGCTCAGGAAAGACCTGTCTCCCATCTCGCTACACTCACAGCTCCAAACTGAGATGTGGCGATTCCAAAGAGAAATCCCATGTTCAGTGCTGATTTGGTTACTTAGGAAAACAGCATAGAAGTTGTTTGTGCTGCCCCTCAATTTGTATATAAGCATTTTAGAACATCAAACAAGAAAATAATTCCCAGGATAAAACTTGGGAAAGAGGAGCCCTAAAAAATGATTTTTTGTCTTCATGTGTTTAAGACCCTTTACATGAGAGGGTTTTTTTTTTTTTTGGAATTTCAAAATTAACCAAAATAAAAATAGTTTAAGGAGGAAAATTAATAATCAAGTGGCATTTAATTGAAAACATAAATAAATGGCGGGTCTTTCTACCTATTGTTAGCCTTTCATAAACAAACTGCAAGATTTTCAAAACCAATTTTTAAGACAGGTTTCCATTTTATTTGTATTAATTTCCATAGTGAACTAGGCTGTGATATCCAAATTTAGTGCTTCCCTAAGGTGATTTTCATGTGCTGCTCCACCCCCTTTTTCTTGGGTATTAATTTATTGGTCTCGTGGTTTATCTTTGGAGCTCTTGTGTTATATACATTCATGCACATTCTCTCTCATACCTCTGTCTAAAGTGAGGCTCTCTATCTCCCCTCGGTTAGGGATGCTCTTTAGTGCCTGGTTAATTTGGGATCGCTAAGCTCATGGCACACTCTTCCAAATATTGCTGCCAAATCCATTTCAGTGACTCAGCAGGAGCTTGTCATTAGCAACATTCTTGTAGAAAGTAAAAATTAAGCAGTCTTGGAAAGCAGAGTGCTAGTGTACCATGCATGTGTAAATCTTTGGGAGCAATAAACAGAGTCTCCTGGTGGGTTGGGGGTGAAGGTCCTCAGCTGACACCACCCTTCCTTTGAAGCACTAACAAGTTCATTTCTCAAAAGGAGTTTAAAATAATGACTGCAGCGAAAAGGGCCCTTTGTGTTATTGAAAATACAATCTGTTTCCAAATCTTACATTTGTTTACATAATGTGTAAACCATTTGATAGATAAAGGAGAAGGCAGATAGAATTCAAAATAGCAGCTTTATTTTCGGTAAAACCTGGGTCAGAGAATACAGCTTTAAATATGTGGCTTGTCAACACTGCCCTCCAGAATAAGCTTATCTCTCCATCCCTCCAACTGCCCTAACTCCCCCCACCCACCCACTAAACCCCCAGCAGAGCTGAAAACTACAGGGCTCCCCTACAGTGGCAGAGTCTTCCCTGGTAGACATCATAGGGGAGAGCTGGCCAGAATTCAGCTCCTTGCAGTTAGGTGGGCCCCAAATGCAGAGCCACCCATGTCCAGCCTTCCCCAGGACCCTCACATCCAGCTCACCACTGAGATGGGTCCTTCCTCCCGCTTCAGAATGAGGAGTGGGAGAGACAGGAATGTGTTTCATACTAAAGGGAGAATAAGAGAGTCCATGTCTGGGTTAAATGTTGATCTGATGGGAAAATACCTCTTGAGTAAAAGAATCGATTGAGGGAGTTGAGGCTAAGTGGATGAGGACTATTAGAACAGTGGGTACATTAGGGAGATCTAGAACTCACTGACTTTTATTCTTTTCACTACTGGCAATTCCATAAAGACACTGGGGGATTTTTTTACTTAAATAAACAAATTTCTGGTCCAGAAGCAGAGGAAACGAAAAAGGGGAGGGCTAGAGCTTCAAGTGGAGGAGAAGGGAAAAGGCTGACTAAACAAGCAGGTTCAGGGCAGTCCCATGTGCATGTGTGGTGTATAAAATTTGGGAGGGTTACCTTGGGAGCGAGCTGTCCCAGCCCCAGACCAGACCACACAGCCCAGGGTTCCAGTGCCAGGAAGATAAATCCCCATAACTTCTGACTGCAAGAACCAGTGAGGTT
This sequence comes from Carollia perspicillata, assembly GCA_004027735.1. Classification (NCBI taxonomy): domain Eukaryota; kingdom Metazoa; phylum Chordata; class Mammalia; order Chiroptera; family Phyllostomidae; genus Carollia; species Carollia perspicillata. The sequence continues at coordinate 20,439 of PVKM010002780.1, forward strand.
GGAGCAGAGGGAGAAACTGCCAGACTTTCAGGAGACTCCATAAAGGCCCCACAAAGATTTAAAACATAGGCAGACCCACCCACTCTGGGATGCAGCACCAGGAAAACAGCTTGAAGGGCGCCAGTTGCACAGGGTAAGTGCCGGACAAACCTCCAGAAGCCAGGTAGCAGCATTGTCCCCTCTCCAACTCAGAGCCACAAAGTGGTGAAGCAAGATGCCCTGCCAGGTGATTAACTAAGGCTCTGCCCCACATAATTTACAGGTGCCTTTTCTATAATAGGCCACATTACTGAGATGGAGAGTCAAAACAGCACTACTTAATACACAGAAACAATCACAGGGAGGCTGTCAAATTGAGAAAGCAAAGAAAGATGGCCCAAATGAAAGAACAGAACAAAATCCCAGATAAAGAACTCTGCCAACCTATCAGATGCAGAGTTCAAATCACTGGTGATCAGGATGCTCAAAGAACTCATTGAGTATGGCAACAGCATAAAAAAGACCCAGGCAGAAATGTAGGTTACACTAAATAAAATAAAGAAAAATCTACAGGGAACCAACAGTGGAGGGGCTCAAAGCCAGGATTCAAATCAACAATTTGGACATAAAAAAGAAATAAGCATTCAACCAGAACAGAATGAAGAAACAAGAATTCAAAAAAAAAATGAGGCTAATATAAGGAGCCTCTGGGACATCTCCAAAAATACCAACATCCAAATCATAGGGATGCCAGAAGGAAAAGATGGAGAACAAGAAACTGAAAACATATTTGAAAAAATAATGAAAGAAAACTTCCCTAATTTGGTGAAAGAAATACATATACAAGTCTAGGAAGCACCGAGAGTCCCAAACAAGTTGGACCCAAAGAGGACCACACCAAGATACATCATAATTAAAATGTCAAAGGTTAAAGATACAGAGAGAATCTTAAAAGCAGTAAGAGAAAAGCAGAGTTACCCACAAAGGAGTTCCCATCAGACTGTCAGCTGATTTCTCAAAAGAAACCTTACAGGCAAGAAGGGACTGGCAAGAAGTATTCAAAGTGATGAAAAGCAAGGACATACAACCAAGATTACTCTATCCAGCAAAGCTATCATTTAGAATGGAAGGGCAAATAAAGTGCTTCTCAGACAAGGGAAAACTAAACTAGTTCATCATCATCAAGCCATTATTATATGAAATGTTAAAAGGACTTATTTAAGAAAAAGAAGATCAAAACTATGAACAATTAAAATGGCAACAAATCACAAGTATCAACAACTGAATCTAAAGAAATGAACTAATCAAACTACCAGAACAGGAACAGAATTATAGATATGGAGATTATTTGGAGGGTTACCAGCTAAGAGGGGGAAGAGGAATAATGGAGGAAAATGTGCTGGGATTAAGAAGCATAATTGGTAGGTACAAATTGACAGGAGAATGTTAAGAACAGTATAGGAAATGGAGAAGGCATAGAACTTATATGTATGACCCATGGACGTGAACTAAGGGGGAGATTGCTGGAGGGAATGGGGGTACCAGGCAGAGGGGACAAAGAGGGAAAAATTGGGACAACTGTACTAGCATAATCAATAAACTGTATTTAAAAAAAGAAACAACCACTCAATGCAAAAGCAGGTGGAACAACAAGTTGATGTTTCTCTCTCTCTCTCTCCCTTTTCTAAAATCAATAATTTCTTAAAGGAAAAAAAACACAAGCAGGTTAAATTCATAAAGCTCTAGCTGAGTCTTCTTGAAAGGAATAGGGGACATCATGATGAAAGTGTATGTACAAGCCTATCCCAATAGTGGAAGGAATTCAGGAGTTAAGGAAAGACAATGTTCGTGGGTAAAAACCTGACAAAGGTGTTGATTTTCACCAAGTTTTCTAGAGGGGCACTACTTCAGACTATTTGGGTTTTTTGAATACCAAAAATTCCTACCAAAGTAAACAGGAACAGACTACTTTAGTTTATGACAAAGGAAAGTGAGCAAAAATAAAAAATAATATCTCATTGAAGTGTCTTGACATATTTACATAGTAACAATGCTGCTACTACTACTTATTACTATTTGTTATTATTTTTATTTTAACTGTTCCTCATATCCATCCCCCTTTGTTGTTCTGTACTGTTGTTGCATAATTCCTGTGGCCTTCGATTGTTCATGCTCTGTTGATTGCCTGGCTTCATCTCCCATCCCCTTCACACCAGCCACACTTTAGCCATGCCAGCCTACCAGCAGCTACCTGTCTTCTCCCCATTATACCAATTCTTCTGTCTCCTGGAAAGCAGCTCCCCCACCTCAACCTTGTCATGCCGATATACTTCAACTCTTCCTAAAAGACTTCGCTGAGACATGATGTTCTCTGCATGCACCTCATTTGAATTATCACCTTTCGTGTTTCCATAGTGCCTAATCACTTAAGGCACTTAAACTTAAGGTGACCAAATAATTTGTCAGCCAAGCTGAGGCACTTTTAAGAATGAAAGAGGATGCTACTAATATTGATAACTGCACCAGAGCAACAGACATAAACCAGGAATGCCCCAGGCAAGCATACTGTGTGGTCACCTTACTTACCCTTAAATTGTTGTAATGATTTTTCATATTTCTATCATCCCCTGCCCTCACAAACAAGCACGTGTGCACAGGCAGGGAATCCTGGGAAGGTATGGGCCTCAGCATCTAGGATAATGACTGCTGCCACATTAATCAGTTGATTAATTGAATCATGGAAATATTATTGGAGGGGAACATTCTAAACTAGTAAAATGGCATAAACAAAAGGAAATGGGAAGGGATATTTGCAAGGAAAGCAAGGAAACCAGTCTATGTGAAATGGATATCTGGGTGAAATGGATGTCTGGAGATTGAAATATAATTTGGGAAAAGATTATGGAAATTGATTGTTAGGCAAGGAATTTCCAACAAAGTGGAGGGACAGGGCAAGGTTTAAACATAGGGGAATGGCATGAACAATAACTGATAGTTGTATGTAAGATGAATTGGGAGGAGGGAAAGGCAGAAAGAACTGCAGAGACTAGATAACAAAAATGAAATTATGAATGCCCGGACTATTACTCTTTGTCATTTAACCTTTTATACCTTATGAAAGTGTCATGACTCTTCAGATAGCAAGTGACAGAAATTAACCTGGGTTTAACCGAACAGGAAAATTTATCAGCTCAGCTAATATAAATATATGGGCATTGCTAAATTCAGGTTCTCAAACAGTGATATTTCATCAGTAATGTTCTCTCCATCTCTTGGTTCCGCTTCTTACTGTACAGGATTTGTTCTCAGTCAAGTTCTTCCCAAAATTGTCATCAGTAACTTCCAGTTTAGCAACCCTAGTTCAACAAGACCACTTTACCCATAGTTCCAGCATAAACCCTGAGGGACATTCTCATTTGGTTACCCACATATCCCTGAACTGTTAATAGGGTCTATTGGGGGTGTCATGTACTGATTGGCCAATACTTGGTCATGTGCCCACCCCAGATGATGGAATCAGCTTCATCCAACTAAATGAACAGAGTGTGTGTGGAGGGGGTGGGGGTGTGAAGGAGGGCTGAGAATGGAGGCAAGGACAGCTTGCTTAAATGAACTTGTTTAAAAAGAGAGAGAATGGTTATTGGGGAAAAAAAACAACAATAAATTTCCTCTACATAAAGTCTATGGTGCTATTTCTTAGTTTGTAGATAACATTGAGTTCTAGAGCATGAAAATCAAATCAGAGAAATAAAGTTATCAAGAAAAAACATGAAGTGATGAGCTTCTAAATGAGCAAGAAAAATCTGTACTCGTTCCATAATAATCTACATTATATTTATTTAAGATATTTAAAATATGAGATAAGAGAGTCATTAGCCTCAATTCAATGAACATTTTTACATATTATGGTACTGGACACATGCTAATTAACCAAACAAAATAGAAATTATTTCACTTTTTTCCAGTCAAACTTATAGATACAACAGTATAGGAACTTCTGATCACTAGTCTTTGAAGAAATCCTAATGGAGCCAGAGGAAGGCTGAAAAGGGCAATTAAAATGGCTACATTTTTGTGGAAATTCTTAGAATAGGTTTATTGAGGAATCAATCGATAAACCTCTTAATTCTGAAGTGATAAGACCTATCACTTCAAAAGTGGGCTTGAAAAACACATTTAAATGTATTTGTAGAGTTGGTAGCACAATTCTGAGAACGCTATAAATGTGAATTTTCCATGAAATATTTGTTCTGAATAAAGGGTTTAGTAGTGCTCAGAACATAAATCCCGAAGCGAGTTACAAAGATTCAGCTAGCTTTAAATAGATTTTAGATAACAAAGGTATATATAAAGAATAGTTTTATTTGGGATTAAGTTATACATACCTGTATTCATTTATGTATATTTGTACATAATATGAATAAAATATTGCATCAAATATAGTGAATATCACATATTGGTAGGATTTAGTACAAGTTTAGTTTTCTTAGTTGGATTTTTAATGATTTCTAGGATGAATGTATATTTCTTTTAAATGAAAAAGAAATCAAAAGTTTTCTTAAAGAGAAAAACATTTTAACATAGAAAGAAATTAGCATTGTTCTTTGAAGTGATGTCATTGTGGCCTTTCTCACAGTCTTCTACATATATCCATGTATATCTAAGATAAAATATTGGGTTAGATGGGCCATTGGTCTCAAAGAATGTAGCTTTTCTCTTATTACTAATCAAATACATTTTCACAGCATTATGCTAGGGTGAGTGATATGAATTTAATCACGTTTACTGATACCTATCTTACTAAATCATTTTTATTCTTTTTAAGAATGCACCTTTCAAGAACAAAATTCTGATACAGAAAATAATACGAGCCATGTACCTAGCTTGGTGGAAGCCATCTTTAAAGTGCTATACTATTGCAATTTTTCTCCACAAACATTTGGAAATGTCTTTGTGAGCTACATAGAAGAAGAACAATTATGGGACTTCTTATGTAACATTCCAGGTATGAGAAATAATTTTAAGAGAAGCATTTTAAAGATAGCTAAATGTATCATTAAAGGTGTTTTAAAGGTTTTATCAATATCAGTTTTGCAGAGTCTGTTACTTGTAAAAGTTTGTCTTATATTGTCTTACTATCGAAGGCTTCTTTTGAAAGTCATTAGCTATTAGTTCCTACCAAAATTTAGTATACTTGGGACAAACGAGGGGACAGGAGGTTGAGGGGAAAAATTATGTAATTCAGATTTTTTTTATTATTATTAGGAAGTATTCTTTCATAAAAAATTAACTTAATATTTGCCAGAGATTATGTTCATTATTGAACAAAAAGGCATTAGTAAGATGTGAAAAAATATTTTGTGATTCTTGGGTGCATTTATTCAATGAACTCATGGACAAAACTACTGGTCAATTTTCTTCAAATGCAAAAGGTATTTGTTATGATGACCACGGTGCCTCTGTCTATAAGGCATACTGTCATTCCTGTGAGGACTGTATGTTTTCCCCTGTGTATTGTTCTGCCTACAGCTTGAGCAAATATTAAAGACAGAGCAGGTTATCTATCTGAATATGAAGTGCTCATGAGTTGCCCCACCTTCAGGGTGAGGTACAAAGATTCTCACATTGTTTCCCTGCCTTTAAATCTCTGTATTTAATATCTTGAGAAAACAAAGGATGAGAAGTTAGTGGTTTCCCATTAGTCTAGTAACCATTTACATCATTTACACTAGGCTTTCAACCTATGAGCTTTCTCCTACACTGTTTTAGAACTGCCATTTCCATAAAATATTTTCTAGGATCCATATTTTAAAACTCTAACTGAATCACAATCATGGTTTCACTCTTTTGGCTATCCTTTAGATTCTACTCAAATATCTTTTTATCTATTTTAAAGTCATATTATATCTTTTCTTATTCATTATCTCTGCAAAATAGCAATAGATAAATATGTAATGATTTCAAAAATCCAAATCTGTCACATAAAGATTCTGTAATAATTATCTCCTTTTAAAGTTATATCTTTCATGGATTCTCTCATTGCTCCCTCTTTAACCAAAGGAGGGTGATTTTCTAGTTAATTATAATGAATTACTTCTGATGTGGACTTGACTGGACTGAAAGGAAAACAATTTTGAAAGCCCCTTCGGCCCCTGCTGGTTTTACTTGCGTCTGGTGAAATAAGACCTGAGCTCTCTCACAAGACTATGAAGAATTGGTGACTCAAATGCTTCAACCATTATTTATCCTTCAACTCTTAAGTTCTTGAACCACTTGACACGCTCAGCACAAAACAGTCCTGAAAATGACCTAGAAAATATCAGTGGACTTCAGGTGCCGGCAAAACTACTACTCAATCCTAACTAGTCTTCTCTCTAGACTTTGAGTAAATCCTCCTCCATAAGGTCAGACAAGTCTCTGTAGACGGGTATCGTACACATATTTAGAGCCCAAATTATGTAGGGAGTCTCAAGGGGACAAAACTTCAAATTGGTGAAATGTTCTTAGTCTTCATACGAGTTGTTTTTACACGTATGTATGTACGTGTGTGTATGTATGTGTGTGTGTGGGGGTGCTCCAGAGTTTATAATATATATCTTTAACTCATCAGTTTACCTTTTAATAATATTGTAGCACTTCACATCTAACGTAAGAAGTTTATAATGAAATATTTCTATTTATTCTCACCTATCTTTTATGCTAGGGTTGCCAGGCATGTTATTTTTACTTATGTAATAAAACCCACAATTCATTTTTTTTATTTTTGTTTCAGTCAATTATATTTTAAAGAAATTAAAAATGAAAAGAAAGTCTTTTACATTTATCCATATATTTAGCATTTCTGGTACTCTTATTGGTGTAGATCTGAGTTTCTAGCAGGTATTATTCTCTTTCTGTCTGAAATACTTCCTTTAACATTTTTCGTACTACAAATCATCTGCCATCAAGTTATGTTAGCTTTTGATTGAACGAAATAAGTACTTAGCCTTTATATTTGAAATATTTTTATCAGATATAGAATTCTGGGTTCAGAGGTTTTTTCTTTTCCTTTTTTATTCAGCACTTTGAAGATATTCCATTATTTTCTGGCTTGTATTGTTCCTGATGATATATCAGTTAATATTAAAGTGTCTTTCCTTTTATATAATGTGTCTTCTTTTTTTGTGGTTGATCTTTAATATTTGCACCTTTATCACTGCTTTCCAACAATTTGGTATCATTGTACTTTATTTTACTTTTCTTTATATTCACTCTGCTTCGGGTTTGCTGAGCTGCTTGGTTCTGAGGATGTTTAGTTTTTATCCTATTTGGAAACATTTCAGCCATTCTTGGGATGGTTTATCTTTTGTCCCCTCTACCACCACTGTTTTTCTGTGACTCCCATTGCAGGAATACTAGACCTTTTGGTATTTTCCACATGTCACTGAAGGTGTATTCTTTGTAGATATTTTTTGTCATTGTTGTTTGTTTTCTGTTTTTTTAGACTTCTTTTTCTTTGTGTTTTGACTTGGATAGTTCCTGTTCTGTCAATTCAGTGGTTGATTCTTCTTCAATTTCTAAATTGCTATTCAGACCATCTAGTGGAGTTTTTATTCTTTTTTTAAAAATATATTTTATTGATTGTGCTATTACAGTTGCCTCTTTTTTTCTTCTTTTATTCCCCTCTGCCCTGCACCCCTTTTCCCACCAATTATCTACCTGCCCCTTTAGTTCATGTCGCTGGGCTGTACATATAAGTTCTTTGGCTTCTCCATTTCCTGTATTATTCTTAACCTCCCCCTGTCTATTTTGTACCTACAATTTATACTTCTTATTCCCTGTACCTTTTTTCCTGTTCTCTCCCCACCTACTCCCCATGGACAACCCTCCATGTAATCTCCATTTCTGTGGTTCTTAGTTATTTGCTTAGTTTGTGTTTTTGTTTAGGTTCAGTTGTTGATATTTGAGAGTTTGTTGTCATTTTACTGTTCATATTTTTAATCGTCTTCTTTTTCTTAGACAAGTCCCTTTAACATTTCATGTAATAATGGCTTGTTGATGTTGAACTCCTTTAACTTGACCTTATCTGGGAAGCACTTTATCTGCTCTTCCATTCTAAATTATAGCTTTGCTGGATAGAGTAATCTTGGATGTAGGTCCTTGTCTTTCATGACTTTGAATACTGCTTTCCAGGCCCTCCTTGCCTGCAAGTTTCTTTTTGAAAAATCAGCTGACAGTCTTATGGGAACTCCTGTGTAGGTAACTGTCTCCTTTTCTCTTACTGCTTCTAAGATTCTCTCCTTCTCCTTCATCTTGGGTAATGTAATTATGATGTGCCTTGGTGTGTGCTTCCTTGGGTCCAACTTCTTTGGGACGCTCTGAGCTTCCTGGACCTCCTGGAAGACTATTTCCTTTGCCAGGTTGGGGAAGTTTTTTTTCATTATTTTTTGAAATAAGTTTTCAATTTCTTGCTCTTCCACTTCTCCCTCTGGCACCCCTATGATTCAGATGTTGGGACATTTAAAAATGACCCGGAGTTTTCTAAGACTCTCCTTAGTTTTTTTTAATTCTTGTTTCCTCATTCTGTACTGGTTGGATGTTTATTTTTTCTTTCTACTCCAAATTATTGATCTGAGTCCAGGTTTCCTTCACTTCATTGTTGGTTCCCTATATTTTTCTTTATTTCACTTTGCATAGCCTTCACTTTTTCCTCTATTTTGCAACCATACCCAACCATTTCTGTAAGCATCCTGATTACCAGTGTTTCAAAGTCTGCAGCTGATAGGTTGGCTATGTCATTGCTCAGTTCCATTTTTGGAGCTTTTATCTGTTCTTTCATTTGGGCCATTTTTTTTGTCTTGGCACCCCTGTTATGTTGTAAGGGGCAGAGCCTTAGGAATTTGCCAAGATAGGGCAACCACTTTGCTGCATTGTGACACTGTGTGTGTGTGAGGGGTCAGAGAGAGAGCAATGCTGCTTGCCTCAGCTCTTGGCTGGCTTTCAGTCACTTTCTCCACTACCCACAAGCAAACTGGGCCCTTGTGGTGCTGATTCCTGCTGGGTGGTTTTGTGTGCATTCTATGACCCTGTGGGTCTCTCCAATGATCTCTCTGGTAAGGCCAGAAGTTTCTCCTGCCACTGCGACCCCCACAGGTTTTTTCAGTCAGAGGTTTTGAGGCTTTATTTCTCCACGTTGGAGCCCTGGATTCCGCAGTCTGTCTCACCAGTTGTTCCTCCTGGTTTATCCATAAACAAATGCGGGACTGCCTGTTCTGCCAGCTGCCACCTTGCCCAGTCCACCAGCTGCTGCCTCACCCACCCCATGCCTGCCACCACCTTGCTGTGAGTTCTCTCCACCCTAGCTGTCTGTCTCCATCCCTCCTACCAGTCTGAATGAATGTTTCTTCTTTAACTCCTTGGTTATTGGACTTCCATAGTTTGATTTTCTGGCAGTTCTGGTTATTTTTTGTTTAATTGGTTGTTATCTTTCTTTTGGCTGTACTAGGAGGCAAAGTGTATCTACCTATGCCTCCATCTCAGCCAGAAGTCTGACTTCACTTTTGTTGGTTTTAATTGAGCATTTTCTATGATTTTATTTTTTGTCTTTTCATGTCATATCAGTTATACTTTTCTTTTTATTTTTTAAAGTGGTTGCCCTAGATGTTGCAGTATATTTATAGAGAGTGTGAAATTAATCCAAGTTCACTTTCTTTTTTAAATTTTTTTTTTTTGGTTTTGGAGAGAGAAAAAGGAAGGAAGAGAGACAGAGGAAGAGAGAGAAAGAAACATTGATGTCAGAGAGAAACATCCATCGTTTGCTTCCCATATAACCCACAACCTAGGCATGGGCCCTGATGGGGAATTGGAATGATGCTCCAACCAACTGAGCCACACTGTCCAGGGCCCAAGTTCACTTTCAAATACTATAATACTTCACAGTTGTGTGAGTATCTTATAATAACAAAATAATTCTAATTTCTCCCTTTTGTGGCATTACTGTTATTCATTTCACTTATAAATAAAAATACAGAAGTATATTTATATATGCATATGTAATATATGCATGAGTTAATACATTGTTGGTATTATTATTTTGAACAAACTTACCTATTAGATCAATTATGAATAAGAAAAAAGTTTTAATTTTACTGTCACTTATTTCTTCTTCAATGTTCTTTCTTTATGCAGATCTGAGTTTTTGATCTATACTATTTTCTTTCTCTCTAAAAACTATCTTTTAACATTTCTTGCAAGGCAAGTCTACCGATGTCAAATCCTCTCAATTTTTGTTTAACAAAGTATTTATTTCTCCTTTACTTTTGAAGGATAATTTTGCGGGATATAGAATTCTAGGTTGATTATTTTTCTTTCAACACTTTAAATTTTACTTTACTCTTTTCTTAATAGCATTGTTTCTGAGAAGTCAAATTTTTCTCTGTGTTTCTCTAAATGTAAGGTGTGTTTTTCCAAATGGCTTCTTTCAGGACTTTTTCTTTATGTTGAATTATGGCATATTACCAAAAAATTATACCTAGGCATATTACCCAAATATAATAATATGCCTAGGTATAATTTTTAAAGTATTTATCCTCTTCATGTTCTCTTAACTTTCTGAATCTGTGGTTTGTCTTTAACATTAATTTGGGAAAAGTTCTTTTTTATTGTTGTTTTAAATATTTCTCCTGGTTTTATTTTCTTTCTAGTATTCCCATTATATGTATGTTACACTTTTTGTAGTTGTCCCATAGTCCTTTAATAGTCTGTTCTGGTTTCTTTTTTCTAGTCTTTGTTCTCTTTGCTTTTCCATTTTGGAGGCTTCTATTGAGACATCTGTAAGCTCAAATATTCTTCTACCAGCCATGTTCAGGCTACTAATAAGCTGTTCATTTTTGTTACATTGCTTTTGATGTACAGTATTTGGGGGGCAGATTTCTTAGGACTTTCATCTCTCTATTTACATTGCCCATTTGTTCTGTTATGCTATCTTTTTTATCCATTTGCACATTTACATACTGATCATAGCTGTTTTAAATTACTGGCCTGATCCAATTCTACCATTTTTGCTGTATCTGTTTCTAATGTTTGCTCTTTCTTTCAAATTTTGTGTTTTGCCTTTGAGTATGTCTTATAATTTCTTTTTTAAAAAAGCTGGACATGATATACTGGTAAAAGGAACTGCTCTAGACAGGTCTTTAGTAATATGGTGGGGAGGTGTTGCGGGGAGGGTAAGCTATCCTATCATCCTATGATTAGGTCTCGATTTTTTAGTGAGCCTGTGCTTCTGGATGGTATACTTCACAAATGTTTATCAGTCTTTTCTCTGTCTCTTAAATAGGAGAATATGGCTAGAGTAGGCATTTCCCTTCATCTAGGCTCTGAAAGTTAGGCTCTGAAAACCCCACTGGGTTAGGCCCTGTTTTAATAGTTTCTCCTGAGGGCATGCCTTAAGAAGAACAGAGAGTGCTTTAGCCTATTTCAAAGTGTTTCTTTTTTTTTCCCCATGCTGGAAGCACTAAGGTATTTTTCTCTGAAATTTACTGGAGGAAACTAGTGGAGATCCTGGAGGTAAAACTCATAAAAGTGTGGCAGCCCCAACCCCCATGCCAGGTATTTATGGAGTTTTAGCCTCTGACTTGTCTGCACCGAATCTCCAGCAATTCGTCAATTACATTTGAGATTTTTTTTCCCACCCTGCTGCTGCTTCTCCTGGTAGCTTCTGCTTGACCCTTTGCTCCAGTAAGACATGACTACCTGTATTTGCCTGTCTGTAAATTTTTCCTTGTCTTCACTTCTCTTACATTTTCAAGAAGAGCTGTTTTTTCATTTGTTCAGCTTTTGATTTGTTGTTAGGATACAATAGCAATTTCCAGGCTTTTTATATGCACAGTCAGAAATGAGAAGTTCTTGTCACTTACTCTCTTTTTTCTATTCTCTCTTCTCCAATTTCTCCTTTTAAAAAAATCTGCATCTTATTTCTACCATTGGCATTGCTTAATCCTCCCCATAGTATGTCGTGCTCAAGTTGTTTCAGACCCTGAATCAAGAGAATACTATGCAGCCCAATATTACAACATTTTAAGAAAACGCTTATCTTAGGCAATAATAGCAAATGTATGCATAATGCCTACTATATGCCAGTTGTTTTACACAAATTAATTTCTGTAAATTTTAAGTAATTATTTGAGATAGAGCCATTATATTCTCCTATTTTCAGTATCTTGATTTTATTTTATTTTATCTTATTTATTTATTTTTTTTTAAAGATTTTATTTGTTTATCTTTAGAGGGGAAGGGAAGGAGAGAAGGAGAGAAACATCAATGTGTGGTTGCCTCTCACGTGTCCCCTGCTGGGAAGTGGCCTGCAACCCAGGCATGTGCCCTGACTGGGAATCGAACCGCTATCCTTTGATTCGCAGGCCCGCGCTCAATCCACTGAGCTACACCAGCCAGGGCTTGATTTTATTTTAAAAGGAATAAACATACTCTTTTAACAATGAGAAATAGAATTTCTGGATTTCTAGAATTTTTAGATACCTGAGATAATTTTAATTCATGACTCCAAAGAGTTGAACCAAAATGAATATTAATTATTAGTACAGGAAGGAGGGTTCTTTATTCCTTTTAATGAATTAAAGTCTTGAAACATCATTAAAAAGACAGACAGCTTACCTAACTGATGATTGTGCCCTGTTAAAAAATTTAAAACTCTCGCTATTTGATACTACCGCGATCCTCTTCACCATGGTCATTTTAACAATGGCTTGAGTAACTTGAGAAATGTCAACCTTGAAATTTGAAGGAGGAAAAAAGCATATACATACTTTTGTATCCTGATTCAAGTGGTGGCCCCAGGACTTTGCAGTTACTTTTTAAAAAATTGTATTGCATTTATCACACAACACAATTATTTCTATTACAGTAAGTAATAGAAATAATCAGAAATAATGCAGGCTGGAAGAAAGAAGGAAGGAAAAAAGGCAGGCTAGAGGGAGAGAGGGCAGAAAAGCCAGCAGAAAAATTAAAAGAAGCAAAGGAAGAGGAAAATCATCATTAACATTGTAGAATATATCTTTTAATTTTTTTATATGTGCATGTGGATATGTATTTTTTAATAAAATTGCATGTCATACTCTTTCAACCCAGTTTTATTTTTATACTAAACAATATATGGCTTTATTGTATAGATGAATGTACCTTAGTTAATTAAACAAATTACCAATTATTACACTTTTAGATTATTTCCAATTTTTATATCTTTTATATAACCATAATTAGCTTCTTAGAATAAAGTCTTAGAGAAGGATAGTAGATTATCTCTTAACAGGTAAGTAAAATGTTAGAGCCTTTGATACTACTACCAAATTGCCATCTATGGAGGTCACATGATTTATATTTTTACCAGTAGAGTTCCAAACTACTAGCAAATATAGTATTTCATTGTTAATTTCCATTCCCTTTATTATCAAGAAGAATTTTTAAATATTTATGAACTGTTTATCGGTAATATGATTTCTAGGGTAAACCCGCTCTGTTTTCCTCTAGTTTTACACTATATCATTAAGAAACTGAGTTCCCAATTGAATCAGCACAAAATTTTGCCAAATCCTGCTAACTGTAATATGCTGTCTGATTTTGAAGTCTCAACATGCGTGGATTCCAAGCTAGAGGTCATCAGATGCTTGAGATTGGCACTGACCGACGCTGTCAAGGACATTGTAGAGCAGATAATATCTGTGATGACTTCTGGGAGACACAGTGAGACAAGCCTAAACAAGCCTGGTGTTCCTGAACGTTTGCGTGAGAGCATTCCCAAAGAATGGAATTATATTCCCAAAGAAATCAAAAGGAAAGAATCAAGCAAAGGTATATCTATTTTTCTGTAAGGAAGCATCCCTGAAGAAGCAGTTTTTTAGGATATGAGATCAAGTAAAATGCTAAAAATAATAAGACTTGCAAACAATATTAGTCTTATTTTTATCATGTATATTTGGAACCTGCTATTTTCTTTACTATGAGTCATATAATCAAGGAAACTAGAAATAAAAATGACTCAGATTATCATTTGCTTTATTTAACTGCCGATTCTGAGTTTTCTGTAATGTATTGTGCTCATGTTAGTGTTCACAGATTATTCACATGGTTTTGACTAATTTTCTTTGTCTATTGAGTAATCTAAAGTTCATATTCTCAAGAGGATTGCTGTTATATTCAGTTTAATTATTCTTTCCTTAAAGTTTTTCCCCTAAATGACCAATTATAACTTTGTTTTCTCTTGTTAACACCCCCATATCTGTGGCTTTTAGGTAAAAAATAGCACCCAATTTAGTAACCACATATTTTTCTGACAGGGTATTTTTCTTCTAATAGGTATGGTTCTGAATTTAGTGCATTGTTCCTGCCCAAGGCAGTGCATCTACCAAGTGTATTTAAGAGCCGTCGCTTACTTACATTATTCACTTACTTTATTAATCAAGTCTTCTCATTTGAATGTTTATTTCAACCTAGATGTCTCTACTTTCTGAGAAATTCACAAGATTCCTTTGAATGTGTATTTTGTACTCATCAATCTTTAGGATTTTTAAAATCAAACTTTTCCTTTTCATAGTCGTCCTTTTTTTGACAATTATTTAAAACATTTATTAACAGGTTCTTGCCATTTATTGACTTTTTTGAAAAAAATCAAGTTGTACACTTTTATTATAAATTAAAAATGAGCTTCTTAAAAATCTCAGCTTGATTAGACAATAAACAATTTAAAAACCTTTAAATGTATATTGAGGAAAAAAAAACCAGTACAAAAACCCAGGCTTTTAAAAACACATTTGTCATTTCCCAAATGAGGCAGTTTTAGGTAAAAATTAACACCCCCATGCTGCGCAGACAGTGCTGGTAGTTCTGGTCATCTCGTCAGTGGGCAAACAGCAAGCACATAGGGTCTTCAGCTCTGATCTTTTGTCCATTTCTTGAACAGCCAAACAGCAATATATCCATCAATTAAAAACAATGTATTTTTTTTACTAATTCTAAAGAAACTCTGAACAGTAAAATGCTCCAGCTCAGCCCACGGAAGTCGATCGAAGGGAGTAGCCTTTCTTTCATCCTCCTTCGTGAAGATCCTAAGTGATGTGGCTCTTGTCCAACAACCTGGTATTACAAACTCAAATCAATTACCTATCTGTGACCTTTCACAGTAATGTTTTAATTCTGTCCAAGCCTTATTAAACTGCCTGCGAATCTAGTAAAGCCATGTAATTGAAATTGGAAAATGTCAGCTTTTCATTACTTAAGTTCTTCCTTGTCTGAGTTGTTGCCATCACTGTTCATTCTAGCTTTGGGATATTTCATAGATTTTGAGCAATTTAGGAGGCATGATCTATAGTTAACATGTCATGTCATAGGATTAGCACTGTTTTGCTGGTGGGTTTCAAGTTTTCTATTCATAAACAATATTGCTTTATAAAAAAGCATTTTGGAATTCTTCCATAACATTTCAAAGAGTCTCTGGTTCCGAAAAAAGTGCTTACTTTGTACATACTAGCACTATCAGACAAAAAACCTGAGGTCGAGCTGCCTGCCACCAACAAATGACACTCTTGAGACAGGTGCTGGTGCAAAAGAAAAGAAGTTTATTCAGGTGCTGCACAACCTGGGAGAATGGTAAACTCCTGTCTCAAAGACCATTGCCATCCTCCTGCTTGAGCCAGAGGTTCTTATAGGGATAGGGAGGGGAGTGCTTCCCCACCCCCCCATCCAATTATCTTTCCAGCTTTTGGCATGCTTGGAGCCCTATACATATTTCTAACTCTTGGCATGCTTGACTTAAGTACCTCCCCCAGCCACCATCTTGACCAACGGGTGGACACTCCCTTGGTGTTCAGTTTCGCGGTAAGACTAGTTCTTGTAGTTTTCCTTACTAATCTTTGTAAAATTATCACTAAGAGTTGAAGTACAACACTTCAACAATAGACTACAATGAAGGGATGTTAACTCACATAATTATGTAAAAGTAAGTGGTGGAGAAAAGTGACTTTGTGATGCATTTTGTGCATTTCTGATGGATATGACAATGGGAGAATGCCATTGTTTTTCATTTCTGTCCTCTTTTAGACTGAGAGTACTCAGCCTTTATTTTTACTGCAGCATAGAAGGAAGGATAACGTTAGTCTGGCCAGGTAGCTCAGTTGGTTAGAGCAAGGTGGTGGGTTTGATCCCTAGTCAGGGCACACACGAGAATCAGCCAATGAATGCCTAACTAAGTGAACAACGAATCTCTCTCTTCAAAATTTTTTTAAAAAATTTACATGCCAGAAATTGTCACTTTTTTTAATAGATATTTACTAAGTGAATTACTACCACCTCCCTGGCACTGGGGTTGAGGCCAGAGATAAACTATAAATAAGATATCTCCTCTTGGTGCTTGAAGACTATTTTAACTTTCCAAATGTATACAAGCACCTTGGGGGATATATAAGACAATTATTTGATGTGTGAAGAAAGAAGGAAAGAAAGAAGGAAAGGAAGGAAGGAAATTAAGAAATTAAACTTTACTAAACTCTCGTATGGAGATCATCACTGGAACTCTCCCGTTGGTCTGTGTGTGAGCTAGCCCTGCGTTGGGAACAGTACTGTTGGTGAGGGGATAGATAGGGCACCTCAGTCTTTCATGAGCTTTTAGCGTTCAGTAATGATTCAAGGTTGTCATTTACATTTCAGAATGTAGATTTAACAAAATTAATCACAAAACACACAAGTGGCTTGAACATATTCCTGTAAACCAATGAATCAACTGTAGTTTAAAACTAATACTGAAGTTCTGGGGAGTCACAGGCTAGACCTACTCCCGTAACTCTGGGCATGCAAGGAAGAGCTAATGATGACAAAGTGAAAAAGCTCACGTAGTTCTAATCCTAACATGAGCTTTCCTCAGCCTATTATAAAGAAAAACAATAATCACCTCATCAGACTTGGCCAAAGGAAGAATGAAAAAAGGAAATGTGTGGGAAAACTATTTGAAATATGGCTTCACTTACTTATTGTTAAACACGAGTCCTTCCTAAGTGAGTACTGTACCTTGAGCTATTTATTAGATAAAAATAGTTTGAAGTCATCTTGATTAGCAAAAGATTTCAAAACCAAGCATTTAAAACAAGAAGACAAACATCTGTGATCATTTCCAGGGTTGTTTTAAGTCAAATGTATTTAATCCAGTACTTTGCAAAATTTGTTGAAATAATGATGAATATTTAGAGACTTTTTTTGAAGATTACGACTTATTAAAAGACAAATAGTCCATAGCTTAAGGGAATATTTGCTCTTCTTGACACAGTGAAAATGACAGAACGTGGAAAATGCTGTGGCGACAAACTAAAATGCACATCTTTATTTCAGTAAATACCATTGTCAGCAAATTCTGTTACATAGAAAACACCAAAACTTTAAAGAATAAATATTACAATCAATTATACAAAGTAAGAGACTTATGGAATCGAGTTCAATGAAAGTTCAGACATTTCTTATATCGATCAACTTAGGTATTTGCTCCTTTATTTCAAAAAGCAAGTTCTTTTGTTTCTTTGACAACAATTAAATAAAAGATATACTGGAAAATATATTTTATTAACAGAAATTACTTTTCAAAGAAAAAGAATGCTTTGTGGAAAACTGTTGGAGTAACTGCTGTCAGGGAAGCTGGATTCTGGAGAGGACCCAGAGGTAGTCCCTCAAGGAAAGCGTGTTTGTGACGATGTTCGCATGCATATTGTTGAGGAAGAGACTGATAGCAAAAACACATCAAGTGCCATTGGGAGTTGTGCAGGCAGTTTATTCAGTAAAAACCAGAAATATCCATTTTATCAAAACCACTATCACCTAGAAAAATATTACAGTTGTACACCTAAGACCTTAGAAATAGAATTTTCTAACATGATTAAATTATTCCAAATAAGAGTTTAAGTGATTTTTGGACATTTTGCTTAAAAATACAAAAAATATTTTCCAATTTGTGTGCAAGAACAACTAATTGACATCCTGAATGGTGAAGAGTTATGTGTCGAATTTCGACAACAGCCTCTTTTTATTTGGTGGCTGAGATTGGAAAGCCAGTGCCATGACTTTGCAAGCACAGTTACTGATCCACCTGTTCCACACGGATCTGTGTGTGTTGGTGTAGTGGCTGTTCCCCCTATGACACCTATTAAATCCAAGTACGGGAGCAAACCAAACTTAGAACCCGACCTTTGAATCACTGTTTCATAGAGTGTTGAGCACAGGTGTTAAAAATAATGAGGCATATTAAATCATATTTTTCTTAATTTATTGTTGACATTTTATACCATTAATAAACAAAAATTTTAATTAATATTAAGATATCTTTTGTCTTTACCTCATCCATTGTTAACTTCCCTTTTGCTTATTTTATAATCTACAAAATATATTATAGTCAGGACTACCTCATAAGAAGGAAGAAATGATAAATACATAAACATATATATCACATTGAATTTATTTTAAGTAATACAATTTTTTTAACATTCATCAGCTCTGAACTTGGAATATCTCTTATGATATATTACATATATATGGCTTAGATAGGAATCAAGTTATCTAAATAAAGACAGAAAAATAAGTGTATGGCATTCTTAAAAGATTCCTTCCTGATGTGTTGTTAACATCATCATAGACTCAGAGCCTCTGAGATTAATAGAATAGATTTATTAATTTGTCATCTGCCTAATGGTTCTGATTGGAATTTGCCTTAACTTTTAATGAAGTGTTAGAGATTTGAGTACCTGGCATCCTCAAATTTCATAAAACATCACAAGAGCAGGTATGAAGAGAATTGGTAATCTTTACCTAATACCTACTTAGATTGTTGAATATTACTCAGTGTCTTAGTTAAACCCTCTCTAGGACCAACAGAATATAAGATATAATCTTTAACTCAAATATCTGACAGTAGAATAAAGAATATGAAATAGAGACACTTAAAGAAGCATAAAAAATATAAAATAATTTAAGAACAGAGAGAAGAGGGATCACAAAGGACTCTGTTAATTTGCTTTATTTATATTTTAACCCTTATCTAAACATTTTTATCTGAATTAAAAGAAAATACTTATTGAGAAGCTATTTTTTACCAAGTACCTATCTAGGTGCTTTCACATTTATTATTCTATTTAAGAGAGCCGTTTTATGTGATCATTCAAATATATGTTGGACCCAGTTAACAAACTTAAAAAGACTGTTCTAGTTAATTTTTAAAATGATTCTGAAGTTGTCATGAAATTCTGAGGAGTCACACACTAGACATATGTTTTCCAAGAGCTTTGTACTTTTTTAGAGCAGTTGACTTCTTTAAATGTTGCAAATAACTTGAAAAATCTTTCACATTGTTTTATTAGTTTTGTTCAGTAAATGTGTTACTAAAGGACTCAAAGCCATGTTCTATTGACTTCTCACTTAGTTCCAAGGTTTAAGTTAATTTATGCACATAGAGCATTAAAACAAAGTGCTTGGCTTTGTGGGATACTCAAGAAGCACTGAGATTTTTTTCCTGCTCTGGAGGAGCCTTTAGCCTAATGGTAAAGGCAACTCATGAGGACATAAGTAACAATATAACATAAATAATAATATATGATAATACAAAATATGGTACAGCATGAGACATGTGGACGCCATTACCAAAATAGTTATATAGACATGTTTAAATGAATTCATAGGAGCAGAAGACTTTGAAGCAAGAGTTGAAGGATGTGGGCGACCCATGAAAAGAGAGCACATTCCATGTGAGAATATTCGGAAGCTTAAAGTGGGCTAAGCCAGTTTGTGAGGGAAACAGTGAATTTGGTCTTAGTTATCCTGAGTTAATGGTGACCAGGGCAGAGAAATGGAATACTCAAAAGGGAGCTGAAGTTTTAGGATTGCTACCCAGGGGAAAGGCCAATACTGAAGATTCTGGAATCATCTGGAAAATTTTTCTCAACCAGAAGAGATTCTGCCCTTGAGACATTTGGTAGTGCTTGGTTGTCACAACCAAGGAGGGTGCTGCTGGCATCTACTGTGTAGTGGCCAGAGATCCTGCTAAAACTTCCAGCAGTGCTCAGGGCAGCTCCTCACAATGAAGGATTATCCAGCCCAAAATGTCAATAGTGCCAAAGTTGGGAAACCCTGATATAGAGAGGGAACATCAGTAGATCCTTCAGAGAAATAACAGCGAACAAAGGGGAGTGTGTAGAATCATGGGTCAGTGGGCCGTGGACTTCTTAGCAAATACCCATCTTTAAGAGTTGTTAGTAGGAAGTGGAGCTAGCATAAGACACAGAGAAGCAAAGAAGAGTAATAGAGGTACCCACGAAAGTTTGTTCACTCATTTATTCAACAAGTATTTATTGAATGACTATTATACATGAGGTACTAAGTGCTGGGGATAAAGCAATGGCTTCATGGAGCTTAAACTCTAGTAGAGGCTGACAGATAATGAGCAAATGGGCTAATTATTAGGTGATACTAAGTGCTATAATAAAAACAACAAATTGGAGTCTAATGATAGGGAGGGAATTGGGCTGCGAAAGAAAGGGCATGAAAGGACTGCTTTAGCCGGATGGTGAAGGAAGGCTCCGTGAGGAGGTGATGTTTGGGCTAAGAACTAAAGGAAGAGGAACCGGTCTTGGTCAGAGCTCAAATGATGCTGCCATGGACTCCAAGGGAGCAAGAGAATGGCTTATGGAAGTAAGGACCACAAAGAGGTCGAACAGCATTTCCTTGCTTTTGTTAATCGAGAACATCTGAACCCTTTAAACCTGCTGTCTTAATACATAAAAATATATAAATAGTAATTCTGAATTTTCTAATCTTTATTTGTGGAAGAAAAAAATAAGTTTGACATTTGGGAATTTTAGGCAGTACTGCAGGGGTCCCGAGTCAAGTTCTGTCGGAATATGTCAAGCTCTTCTCAACAATTTTCTCCACAAAAGTTAGACATCCCCACACAACACTCCAAACAACACAGTGATGCAACACAAATGCTAATATTAATCATACCTTTTCTTTCTTTTCTTCCCCAGGCGTCACAAGGCTTGCTGCTGAGGCAGTATCTATTGTAATCAGCAAGTTACCTACAGTGATTGCATGTTTGCCTCCCCCAATTAAATACTTCTTTTTTCTGTCTGAGAGAAAAATGTCAAAAAACTTTGTTGACTTGAAGAAAGCTAGCCTGCTCGTCTGGAACTTGATTGTAATTATATGTCGGATATTTGAGGATGGAAACACTGTGGAACTTTTAACAGGTGCCTCCCTTGACAGATGGAGGAAAGAGAAACTAGGTTTAATCTGTGCTTGTTTGGAGAGCATCATGGGAGAGCAGACAAGTAGCCCTAATCAAATGGCCCAAAAGGTCATTCAGAGCATTGAGCAGCAAAAACCCAACTGGATTAAATGCCAATTGCTGAAAGCAAGGAAATTGAGCACCGAATGGTAAAGCAATGTTTTTCTTTCACTAAATTTCATCAAATACATTCACAATAACAAAATCCCAATAAACAACAACAACCAAATGTTGTCAGATAAGTGGCAATGGTCATTTTGGTAACTTCATGGGAATTTCAATGAATATCAAAAAAGATAAAAATTGCATTGAAAACTGGATTGTTAGACATTCCTTGTCTTATTAAAATTTGAAACCCATCGATACATGGGAACATTATACTTGTTTGGTCACCACTGTAAGGTTTCTGATGAAAAGGGTGGTGGTTAAACCCAAGAGAATCGAGTTTCGCTCCTTTTCAGTGTGCAAACAGGTATCTAGTGGAGATAGCCTGGAGCTTTTTGTAAATGGATTGGGCATGGAGATTAAATTAAGAAGGAATTAATGGATATAAAAGGCTTTTTATTGCTTTCTGTGTACCTGATTGTCAAAAAGGTACACATTTTTCATCTGGTAATGTAAGAATCCCAGAGGGCAACTGGGGCATATCACACTTGAGCTATAAACACGCCCAGCTGTTTCTGTATGAAAATGTCAGCCTTCTCATAGGTTTGTCACCAAGAGCTAAATGATTTGTGGTATTGCAGAGATTTTTAAGGGTCCCTGATGAGTTTAAATATGTACATAGAGTCCTCCTTTGTTAAAATTGGTCTTTGGTATAAAATTGCATGATACAGATAAAAGAATTATGGTTCGTATGGTCTGCAGATCACTAAGCCAGTGCCCCCCACCTTTTTACATCACTCACATACACTGTCCCCATTCTTTTAAAATACGCTCATGTCGCCAGCAGATCCTATTATAACTTTCTTCCTCAAATGACTATAAGTTGTTAATAGTCCTAGTACACGGTAGTGATAAAGAGTGCAGACTTTGGTATCAGAAGGACAAATGTAAGTTCCTTGTAAGTTTGCCGTCCTGTGCAAGGAATAGAGACTCTCGAAGTCTCATTTTCTGGGATGATTGTAACCTGGTAGAGTGATTTTGAGAAATTAAATAACATTCGTAAAGTTCTTAGCATTAAACTTAAAACTAGTAAGCATTTATTTATAAACTCTTAAAATACATTGAACTCACTAGTTAATATAATGAATATTCTAGTGGCTTATATTAATCTGTAAGACATTATATTAATCCAAATGGGGAAATGTCAGTAATCATGGTTTTCCTGGTCTTGTCATACTGATTTCTAGAAACTTATTTCTAGGACGTCCTGTGGGTAAAGATAACACTAGCAGTCAGGTAAAACCTTAGTAACAAGTAACATTGACAATGACCTTCTTAATCTTTACATTTGCATTCCATACCAATTTACAGTTTTTAATCCAGTGACTAAAGATTAAGGCCAGATGTCATTATCCATGGCCTTCACTGTGAAAGGGAAAGAATAAAGATGAGTAAAAACAGTGGATCTGATTATAGTTACAAAGTTAAGTTTGTGATCCTGCTGATTTAGGAGCCCTTCTAGCAATAAGATCAGTTTAAAGTATGTCTCAGTCAGACACCTGAGTCTACATATAGGAATCCATAAGTAAAATGGTTTCCTTAAAAGTTTAATTTAAGTATTTTATAAACAGCACCAACATACGTGGTATCTCCTATGTAGGGAGTTTAGCTAATGTTCGGCTGATCAGCTGTCTGTTGCAACAGGCATCCAAAATAGTGAATTGCTGATTTTTACAAATGTTTTATAGCCCTCAAAGA
The DNA here is from genome assembly GCA_004027735.1 of Carollia perspicillata. Classification (NCBI taxonomy): domain Eukaryota; kingdom Metazoa; phylum Chordata; class Mammalia; order Chiroptera; family Phyllostomidae; genus Carollia; species Carollia perspicillata. Next base: position 43,582 of record PVKM010002780.1, read on the forward strand.
TTCTCGAGATGTACTATGTGATTATGTAATTAGCACAATGCTATGTCTTTCTCTGTTTCTCAAATGGCATCAGTATAAAAATGCAGATTTTAAAGTTATCACATTTATTTGAAAAAGAGTTCAATTTGACTTACTAATTCACTTTAGGTAATTTCTTACAGGATTTGGATGTGATAGAAATGTTTCTTCTTGACTTTGATTTCTAAATTGTGTATCAGGTATACAAGTAAACTTCCATCCACCTCTATGTATTTCTCATAAATTGACAAGTGTTCATATCATCTATACAATGAGGGAAATGTATTTTAAACAATGATACTGTATATGGGGGGAAAGTTGCCTTAGCTTTACCATTTTTTTTTAAGTATGGGAAGTAAACTAAATAGTTCTTCTGTTAAAACAGATGAAATGTTAATTTTTCATGAAGGTTATCTTGGAACTAACACAATAGCATTATTAGCTCGATTTCTTTCACTTGCACCCAGATTTAACTTTGATTTTATGGAAATCGTGCAAATAGCTGCAGTGGAAAGTGGCAGCTGTAAGCATTGCTCGCCTTGCATACTGCCTGAAAGCATTACTATTCATTAAAATAACCTTCACTTTGTAGTAACACTCAAGCTGTAAACAGTCAACTTAGATTCCGGAGAACACACAGCCCAAAAAGTAAAGAAATGTCTGTCTTTGCAAAGTAATTTGTCGAGTTGAAGATTATTGTTTTTCATCATGGTGACCCTGACTTGGCTGGCTGGGTGCATATACAGATTAAGATTAATGCAGTTATTCCTTGGCTAAGGTCTGCCTCTTTCAGGGCACATTCTCCCTAATGACATGATTGATATGCAGTCCCAAATCCAGAGAGGAACTCATTAATCATAGCATTGACTGAATCCAATCATTTGCTTCACCTGCACAGTGATGGACAGGAAAGGATACAATTCAGGGGCTGACACTGAGGCACTCCTTTGTCAGAGGACCTCAACTTTTTCAATGTCAGCTTCTACAAAACCTGATGAGAAATTTTGCTTGCAACCTGTATGTTGCTTCAAGATATTTACTCTAACTAATGAAAATCTCGGAGTAGGATTTGCTTTATTTTTTAGCGAGGCTTATATGATTATAAAGTTTTTTTTTTTAAAGTAGGATGTTTTGAAGCTACATGTGGAAGCAATGTAAAAGTTAATGTCCAGCAGCTGGGTATCATTTGGTTCAGTCTTCAGGTCAGCGGCACTGACTCTTAGCAAAACTAATTTTATAATCATGGCAAAATCTCGGTAATGAACTGCAGTATATAGCTGATTACACCACAGTAAATTTCATTTAGTCTGGGAAACAGTGGAAAACCATGTGTTTTCTTAAGAATATTTAGATTGCAAAGCCTAACATGATCTAAATAGCATTTGCAATAAAAAAATTAGTGTGGAATATATATGATTTAAGTTGAATATCATGATTTAATTTACCCTTTTAGTTTGGGAACTTTTAAAAAATATGCCATCCATTATTACTATGTAAATAATGTTTAAAGTCAATAATAAGCATATGAATTCTTATGATAGAAGAAATATTTCCCAAACATATCTTGTACATTCCTGGGGTAGTGATAATAAACCCTCTTCCTGGAAGAATAATCAGGGTAGTGACTTGTACTAAGTATCTGTTACCGAGAAGAAACAGGAGAGGGGGCATATACTTTTAAAAGGCAACAAGTGTCAAAAGGCCAATTTAAAATACGCAGTGGTAAGCACACTGCCAGGAAGCACCCAGCCTATATTTAGCATAATGGGCTCCCCCTTTTGACACTTTAATTAGTCCTTAATGTGTTCTAAGACAGGTGTAAAGAGGAATCTACAAAAGACAGAATACCAAAGCTATTTCTGGCATCAAAGATACTTTTTATCCTCAAAGAGAAAATACAAATTATTTCTTACATGTTCTTAAAAAGAAATGTTTTGTTTTCATCCCATGATTATGGCAATTTCAATAATTGCAGTAATGGGAAAATGTTTTATAGATTGGAATATAAATGCAATAAAGAAATGTTTTAAAAGAAATGATTCCATTTTTTTGAAATGCTTTCAGGTGCTTTGTTCTAAGGCACCGTTTCAACGAGCAAGCAGCAGTTTGGGAAGGCTTACCTATTCGAGCAAAAAGTCTCTGTGGGTGCTTTGAATACATGACTTGTGTGGACTCTCCTCACTCAATCCCTGATTATTTTCCATCTTTACAGTTCTTCATCACTGATAAATCTATGCTTTCTTTGTATTTAGTGTGTTTATGACAATAGAGAAAAGCACAGCCTTAGAAGAAGGAGGTATTGCTCTTGAACTGACTGAGCAGAAAATAAACATGATGGTCCTGGATATCTGCCACAAACCAGGTGGCAGCGAGTACCTGAGGCAAATTTATCACATCATGCGGCTCAATGAGGTAGGGAAACGGCCTTTTTACCGAGCAATTAGGTGTGTACTGGCCTGAGGCAGCGTCTGCTGGCAGCTAAGGGTTAGTCAAGGAGGTGATAATACTTCTTAAAGTCAATACCAAACTCAATATTGTATTATTAATAGAATCTATTCAGACCCAGCTCTTCTGCATTTGTACAGCAGAAGCTTCACCGAAACAGTGTAGGTTTTATTTATATGGTTTAAACAATAACTCGGCTCATAAACTCAGTTCAGTGCTGAATCATATAAACCAGAGGTGTAGTTTGGGAATTGTGTGTTTGTGACTGTTAGGCTAATGTTAAAATTGGGTGTTTATGAAATGAAGAATTTTCTGGACAGATGTAGCTCTTCTCCTGTGGACAGCATACTTGAGTTGGTGAGGTGGGAGACTTCTTACATAATGAGAAAACATCAAAAGAATATTGAGCCATATTCAGGAGCAATTAGCTTAACCCCAGACAATGCATTAATGTGCAGACACTGGCTAGGACCATGTCATGTTTGTCCACCTCTCAGCTGGGTTAAGCCTCTTCCCTTGCATGTTTCAGGCAGTTTTAGCAAAAGTGTGAAGAGCAGTGTCACAGTCGTTTACTTAAAACAATACAAGCTTGCTCACTTACACAGGTTTTTAATTTGATCATATATATCTGAATTAGAATGCAATATCTAATGTGAATAGAATTATGTTTATGTTTGCAAACACAGTGTAGTTTTTGGAATAGTAAAAATTGAATTATATGAATGATGTGGAGATACAGTGTTTATCTCAATGAGGTAGGCCTTAATACATTTCTATGAAATGAACTAAATTGTCACAGCATTTTACGACTGAGTTATATAAATGTACTAAGGGGGAGGAGTGTGGGTGGGAGGGGGTGTGCAGGGTGGAGGGGAATGAAGGGGGAAATGGGACAACTGTAATGGCATAATCAATAAAAATAAAATTAAATTAAAAAAATGTTCTTCCCACTATTATCTATTGAAAGTTACTTCAAGTAAATCTTATTTCCTGGCTTTCCAACAGCTAATCAACCAGTCAATAACCAGGTGATATAATAGTGTATTCCATGATCACCCGGGAAGGAACTAAGGAATTTGTAGCTATGAAAATGGTCCTGTCTCTAGGGGACTGGAGTATGGAATTCTTACAGAGTAAAATAGCCTATTCACTCTTGCTAATGATCCCTCACACCTTGTTTTGGATTTCTATTCGAGGAACTAGGGAACTCTAACTCCCGGCCTTGGCTAACTGAAAGACCTCCATTTCGAAGTCCTGTTCTTTATTGGCATGTCCACCTGGCCACCAAAATTGGCCAAAATCACTGGTAATTACTGAGGAACAGATGTTGCAGTAGGATTCACTCAGATCCTTAGTAAAATGGCACTACAGTAGATCTGAGGTCAGCAAGGGCTGGTATAGATTGCCAAACTGATAGACTAGTCAGTCCTCTTTTTGAAAGGCCCATATCATGAGAAAGAGCAGTAATCACCAGTAAGTGGAATCAACAAAAATTAAGTTGGATATTCAGGAAACTCAAAGGCTGTTTTCTCTTGAGCTCGTGGAACTCTCAGGCGTTTGTTGTGAACAGGTGTGCTTTGAGATCTCATGTATGTAAGGTTCTTTACTGGGTCACATCACATTTTGATCAACTAAGTTCAAAGTTATGATGTTTCCTTTGTTACGACTCAATACACCTAGTGTTACAGCAATGCCTGTCAGAGGGGATGTCGAGCTAAGTACTAGTGTTCAGTGAGTGCTGCAAGGCAAGACATGTACTGTGAGGCTAGAACCAAAGAAAGTAATGAGAACATTGCCTTGTGATTACTAAAATAGTGCAAGCATTAAACCCAAATAGCAACACAAGGGTGACTAAGTGATTAATATAATACTTATGGCTGCTTTTGTACTGTGAGGTAGCCTTATGTTGTAGGTGAATTTGCACTGAATGGCCGTTCATTTGATGAGTAGCACTATGAGCCTTCAGCACTTTCAATCGTGCTACTAAATATTAAAAAATGTGAAACAAATATAAAAGCATCTTCAGGTACAGGCCCAGGTGAGGAGAACAATGCGTGTGCCATTGAGAGACAGAGAAGTTTCTCCCATAGACAAACATTTAAAATGTTTGTCTTTGAGATACAGGTTAGATGTACGAGCATGGAAGTTCTGGCCATCGGCACAGGTGAGGGAGGCCATGGGTATATGCATCAGGTGGCCTTCCGTGAGTGTGGTAGTTCCGGTGTTGAGGCTGGTGGAGCTTTTCAGTGAAGAGAAGCAGAGAAAGGATGGGTAGATAAATAAGCTTTGATTTAACTTCACAGGGAAGGTTTTCAGGAATGAATGTGCAAAGAATATTTCTTCTAACGGATATTCCCAATTGGCAATAAGTCTGGTTAAAGCAATGTCACAGAAAATCTGAGACTTTTAAGAAGTGGTAACAACAAGTGCCAACATAGCAGAGAGGTCAGAGAAATGAGCAAAGGAGAAAACACCATTGCATTTACAACTGGCAATAGAGCACTTTTGTTTTTTGAATTGTGGAAACAAGCAAACAAAAAAACCCCAAAATATAGTCATGTAAGAGGAAATCAGTGAGAAAGATTATTAGCCAAAACAAAGCAGTTTTTCTAATGGAAGGGGGCATTTTATTTCTTTTTAAAATTTTACTTTCAGAAATCATAATGGAGAAAAACTTGCTCCTGCTTAGAAATATAAATCTAGGCATAAAATTATCTTCTGATGGCTTTATTGATATCTAATAATTTTAGTAAGAATCCATGTGTCTATCAGATAGCATAGAATTGATTTTTTAAAAGACGTGATCCACGATGAACAGGGTTAAGGAATTACTATCATTGTTAAGTAGCATTTTTTTATTGTTAGGACTTTAGGATCTGAAATTTGCATTTCACCATGCACTGGGCATTCCCTATTCATGGAGTTATACAGAAATAGGAAAAAAGCACACTGGACTGAGACGAGAGATGTGGCTTCTTGCCCCCAACTCTACCACTCATCCCTGAGTGACCCCAGGCTTGTCCCCTGACCTTTCTGAGCCAACTATTGCACGTGGCATGAGCTAGAGTTTCCCAGACTTTCATGTGCCTCCCAGTCTCCTGGGAAGTGCTAACACTCAGATTCTGATTTGGTGGGGCCTGAGATTCTCCTTTTCTAACAAGCTCCCAGGTAAGGCTGATGAGGCTGATCTGGGCATCAGACTTAGAGTAATAAGGGTTTTCTAGGAAACATCTACAGTCCTTCTCAGCTCTAAAATTCTGAACTTAGTCTCCATCCTAATCTTGCAGAAGAAAAATTATATCGTGACATACTAAAAATTAGGACATTTATTTATTGCATGACTTGCTTATTAATAGTAAATATTTGATAGTTTATCAGAACATTTTAGTCATTTTTATTTGTTGTTTTGCAAGAAAGAGATCTGTAAAAAAGATTAAGATTGTTCACCTTATTTATTTAGGAATGGAAAAATGAGAAGTAATGCAGTAGATTGCCTTTTTTAACTCAACCTGGTACTAGCAGTTGAGGACTAGAATTACATACTCTGATCTTCTTTTGTGCCTTGATATTTTTCAGGCTACAGCATGGAGATAGAGTTTAGGCACTCGTGTTGTAATTAATTCTACACAGAGTGAGGCTGATGGTAGTGAAATTTCAGAGTAGTCAGCACTCTAGTAAGCATGGAGCAGGTAACAACTATACTTAATAAATAAACAAACTGTCTTATACTGTGAGTAATTATGCCCCTGAGTTAAGTTTTGGTAACCAGATATGTTAACACATAAACCAATGAATGACAAGACAATGCCTATTAAAAAGATTTTGATGTATCAATCATACATTTCTGGTGTAAAAATTTGTTGAATGTTTTCTAATCTATCCTATATATTAGGCGAACCTGTTTTTTGATGGGTTTATTGCAAAGCTGATTGGTACTCAGCTACGTTTTTTTCTGAAAATGTATTCTATCCTGAGGCAAGTAAGTAATCCAGTGTAATCTGGCAAATGTGCTCAAAGAGTAGATTTGGATATTGATCAGTTTATTTTTAAAGAGAATATATGCTTTCCACCAAAATGATTTGTAATATTTTTCCCCTTCAAGGAGTATTTAAAAGAACAGCTGCTTTCTATGAATGGTTCAGAGGAAAAGCCATTACCCATCCGACCTTTAAAAACAACCTTGAGGAGTGTGGAAGATCAGCCTTCTGCTTTTAACCCTTTCCATGTGTACAAGGCATTTAGTAAAATCATGCTAGACCAGGTATGTAATGGTAAATTTAATTTAAATGTGTGGTTTCTTTACACTAGTAACAAAAAAAATGGTCTGTGTTTGAACGTTTACTCATAAACCTTTTTAGTAGGAAGCAAAAGGCCTTGTATTTATTTGCATGGTCTGCACAAATTGACTTTGAAAAGTTATTTTACCTTTTTCCTATATGTCAAACTGATTCATATGTTTGGTGTGTAAAATTTAGCTTTTGACCAGGTCAGTTCACCACGGGCAGAGGGTACATCTGTTTGGCCATGTCTGTAGAAGGACCGAAAACCCAGGCAGTTTCCAACAGTCTTTCCCTCCCTTGCTGCCCTCCACCCCATCCCATAATACCCACACTTACAAAACACCTTGGAATCTTTATCTAATTTATCAGGCAAATTATAAAATATTTTAAAACTAATTATAAACAGAGCACTGAGCTCCTATTTTAAGTTATGTGAAGTAAATTAGCTTTTAAAAAATACATGTATAACCCTAAACACATTCCTAAATTTAAAATGAATTTGCTAATGATCTTAAAGTCAGGTTGTTTGAAATAAAGTCAATGTGATAAACACCATACATTTTTAAATGTCAGATTATGCCATTGTTTAAGCTGAACTCAGTAGTTATACTAAAAACATCACCTTTATGCCAAAGTATTTGAAATCTAAAGTTGCTTTTGCTTTAAAATTCATTCCTTTGGTGGCTTTTCTGAGAAGCTTCTTGACAGACTGTTTGAACTAACAGGGCAGAGGAGAAGGATTGCTTGACCTAGAGCTCTGACGAAAATAAGAATTAAAACAATGGCCTAATTCGGGATGCAGATAATATTTTTGCCATGCCTGTTGCGGCCGCAGTCCACACTCATCAATACTGTGTAGAATAAGACCTTCAAATGCTGACAACCCGGGGCAGAATTCTTCTGCTCTATGCCAGGATTGCAGTGCTCCATTAATCAGCAGGTGACAGGGCATAGTTCTTGCTGGATTTTAAACATCCGGCCTGTACTCTTATTATCAAAACTATTTAGTTTAAGGAGCATAAGCATCTATAATCCTTTAAAACCGAATATATTTTATAAGTTTGAGCTTATTGGCTGCTTTCCTGAGTTGTACATTAGATTGCTCCAAACCATAAAAAATCATTGTAGCTGTTCAATTATCCTCACTTCATTTAAATAAATGGCATGTTTTACTCAGTTCTGAAATATGACATTATCTTTCACAGTAATTTTTCTCCTTCCTCTGTTGTGAAATTATCTATTAAATTAGAAAAAAAGAATCACATTATTTCCACTTAGAAGCCCTTATAATTTCCCCCTTTAAAGCATTCTCAACCAAAAAGATAGCATTAATATCACACTCTAATTAAGCGGTGTTATAATTTGAGTTGTAGCACTTTCAAGTTTGTTTTCTTAATCAAACTTCTGGGTGCTAAACAAGACTATAAGCTGATATATGAAAAAGTTACCAATTATTTTGTTTCACTTTTCAAAGACTCACCCTCTCAGGGAAACTTGTTGGGCAAATGTCATTAGCACTTGGAAGAATAACGACTCAAGAAATTGATTTATATTTTTATAAATAATGACTACATCCCCAAATGGATTTATAAATTAATTGCTGTCTTATTGGAATAAAAACCTTCTTCTATGGACATGATTGATGTTATCTGTCTAAGTCCTTGTTCTGGACCCCCCTCCTTCTTAGTTAGTCTATCACAGCTGGAACTTTAATTTACTGATCATATTAACTCTGATTAATAACTAACAATAGCATCTTCTCATTTATCAACAGTCAGTCATCACAAAATGGAACTGGAATTGGTCAAACTTGCTGCCAAATTATCTGGGACTGGATAAGATGACCTTCAGTGTACTGCTCAAAAACAGGTAGGACTGAGAGTTTGACAGATCTGGATGAGGGGAAAATACACACACACACACACACACACACACACACACATACATATATATATAAATAACCCTTTATATGTAGGATATGTGTGTGTGTGTATAGCTATAAAGATCTGAAATTATATAACATATACTTTCTAATTGCCGTTTTTACATAAAGCATTTGCATAAGGCACTATAATTTTTCTGAAATGAAATTAGTTGATTTTAGTTTGAATTTTAAATATTTTGACTGTGTATGTAATAGCTCAGTATTGTAAACAGCTAAAGATATTGACTTGAATGCCATTATAATACTATGTCTTTGTTTACAACAGTGAACAGTAATTTAATGAATGCATGCAAAATGCCAAGTCAAATCAACTAGTCTAATCAGGGGAAACATATAAGTAAAACTGTCATGATGAAATTTTTTGCTTTTCAGCCAGCTATCGTGGCTCTGTCTTGCCATAGCCTCAGTTGCCCATTACTTTACACACACGGGCACAGACACACTCCAGGGCAACCTGATGAGAAAGTCAATTTCAGCCTAGGACTCTAACCATGTAATTCATTTTGCACAAAAGTATAAGCATTTTCTTTATATTCTGGATTAATTAATACAGTTTTTAAAATATGTTTAAAGTTTTCAGTGAAAAGTGTGCAAGGTATAAATTTTATAAATTGGATTTCTCTATCAAGTATCACATTTTCACATAACATGTATGTGCATGAGTCACCTTTTATTACTCAAGTATAATCTATTTGCTTATAGTTACATATGAAAAGTCTATATAATCTTTGTGGTGTAGAATGTATTTCTATGTTTATCGAAAAATGTATTAAGTATCATTTTCCCTGAAAGACAGTAGTGACAATGATACAGTACAATTGTCATGTTATCCTTAAGAAATCTGGGTGCCCATAAGAAAAATATCTTAAGAGGGAAAGAGAGACTCCAGTATTTCCCAGAAGGATGCTTTTAGGAGGGGAAAAAAGGCAGATTTATTGGCAATAACAACTGTAGCTTAAATGTGCAATTACAATGATATTTCTAATATTTCACCCCCAAATGAAGTTCACTCACTCATCATGGATAAAGCTGAGCAGTCCAGAAGCTTCCTTATCAAGGGCAGAGCCTTCTCCAAGGCTTACCAGCTGGCAGGCAGTAGTCCAGAATGCACCCTACTCATGCATAGTGCCCCAGGGGTGCTCCCGTCCTGTTCCAAAGTTGTCTAGAAAGGTGGGAGGTAGAACTGATAGAAGAGAGGCCAGGTCTTGTGTTGAGCCTATGGTTACATGATGTTTACACAGTGTTAAATGTCTATCTGGAACCAAACTAGGAAAGGTAAGTCATTTGTTTCCTGCAATTTGGAAAGTTTGGGGTTTATATATGTTAACTACATTATGACGTATTTTACTAAGTTTTCTTCAGCTGTAAATTGCTGCTTCCAATCCACTGAATGGTACTCTAGGCGCAGCACATCCTTCAAAACTTATTGCATTTGCTCTGAATAATATTATCTTTTGAGCGAATTTGTGTTTTCACCAAAATTGCATACTGTTATTTTTGTTTAACAACTTTAGATACACTTCAATTAAGTTAATAGCTATTAAAGTCTACTTCCCTAAAATATGCAATGTTATGTGCAGGAGTGATGGAAGAAAAGAACTTGCACATACTTAGCCAGAAGTAATGGGTCAAAACAGTTCTCTGGGAAGAGGGTCATGAATTTTTAATAGAAACAGCTGGAATCTCATATTAATAAGAGCCTTAGATTTTTGAAGAATGATACACAAAGCATTCTACTCCAAACTACCATACACCACAAGCCTCAATGAACATAACTGATCTACTTTAAAAGGATGGAAGACACCTGAGAGTTTTTATCTCTTTTAGCTCATTCCCATTTATTTTCAGAACATTATTTATGAGACTTGATCAATATTGAACTGGTAAGGAAATTGTTTTTGGTGTTTCTTCTAAGAGACTCTCTTGTTTGGCCTTATCTGAAAATGCTTATTTAAAAAAAATAGTGCACTGAATTTTTGAGGACATAGTTATTTGAAAATGAAACTGCAGAACCTTAAACTTTTAGAATGAGTGTTACATGTGCCATCTTACATCCTTTGCTCACTATCAGGCCTCATCTCAAAACATTGCCCTTCATCTCATGATGTTCTAAGCTCATTGCCTTCTTCCTGTTCTTTGGATTCTTCAAGCTCTTTCCCATTACGGTCTTTGAAATTGCAGTTCCCTCAGCTCTTCACATGGCTGGTGCCATCTTG
>PVKM010002781.1:0-62723 GCA_004027735.1 Carollia perspicillata
CTTAAATAAACCTTTCCTTTCCTTTTCACTAATCTCTGCCATTGAGAGATGTCTTTCTTCTGCGGGTGGATAGACGAGTCCAGTAGGTGGTCCGGACGGTATTAGTATACCATCCTTGGGGGGGACCCCTGCTCTGTTCTGTAACAGGAGGTGGAGCCCAGGTGGTAATGTGAGTGATGGAGAGCAGCTGTAAGTACAGAGGACTCTTTGCTTGCCTCCTGCTGTGCAGTCCGGGGGAGGGGGGGCCCTATGGTGTGGATGTACCAGAGTTTGTTTACTCATTCACTCATTGAAGGACACTTGGGTTGCTTCCAGTTTGGGCCATTGAGAATAAAGCTGCTATGAACAGTGGTGTGCAGGTTTTTGTGTGAACATAAATTTTCATTTCTCTGGGACAAATGCTATTCCTCTGGGTCATATGGTAGTTGTATATTTAGTTTCTTTAAACAATTGCCAAACTATTCCAGAGTGATTGTACCATTTGCATGACTACTGGCAATGTATGAGAGATCATTTCTCTATATCCTCACCTGCATTTGATGTTACCACTACTTATTGGTAACAGTGATTATTTTCATCCCCATACCTATTTTTGTGTTGCAGCTGGCCAAGGCCTTGCAGGTCCACTCTAGATTCAGGGAGAAAGAAGAAAATGTGTGGAGTCATGGGCATGCTTGACATGCCTTTATTCATGGGTGGGTGAGCCACACACGCTGCAAGCTATGCGTCTGGGGTGGGAAGACCCTTCCTTCTTAAGTACTAGAGACAAACAAAGCCGGCAGAAAGCCAAAAAATTATATGACATAGCATAATTCTGCACATGCGAGCCTGCTTCATGTTAATGGAAACCGTTTATTGGACCCAGTCTCAAGGCTACGAGAACACTACTTACCAGGCCCTTTCTCAAGGTTATGGGAAACTGCTTCCCTTCATCACCCAGACACCTGGGTGAGGAGGCCAGACTGCCTCCATTTACCCTACAATTTTCATCCTGCAAAACTGAAACTCCATATCTATTAAAAACCAACTCCTAATTCTGCCCTCCCCCTAGGCTCTGGCAACCACATCCTCCTTTCTGTCTTTATGATTTTTTGACTACTCTAGGTATCTCATATAAGCAGAATCATACAGTGTTTGCTTTTTGGTGGCTGGCTTATTTCACTTAGCACAATATCCTCAAGGTTCATCCATGTTGCAGCATATTGAAGAAGTTTCTTCCTTTTTAAAGGCAGCATAACATTGCATTATACGTATATGCATTATTTTGCTTATCCATTTTTCTAGTTGGTGGAATCTTGGGTTGTTTCCACATTTTAGCTGTTGGGAATAATGAATGAATGTACAAATATCTCTTAGAAAACCTGCTTTCAATGCCTTTGAGTATATGTACAGAAGCAGAATTGCTGGGTCATATGGTATTTTTTAAATTTTTTGAGGAAATTTCATACTGTTTTGCATAGCAGTTGTAACATTTTACATTCCTACCAACAATGCACAAGGATTCTAGTTTCTGCACATCTTCATCAGCACTTGTTTTCTGTTTTTTGATGGTAGCCATTCCATCTCTCATTGTGTTTTCATTTGCATTTCCCTAATGAGTGTGATGGTGAGCATTTTTTCATGTGTTTATTGGTGATTTGTATATTTTCTTTGGATAAATGTCTATTCAAATGTCTATTCAATGTCTATTCAAATGTCTATTCTTTGCCCATTTTTGTATGGAGTTGTATAGTTTTTTTGTTAAGTTTTAAGACCTCTCTATCTATTTTGGATATCAGTCCCTTATCAGAAATATGATTTACAAATATTTTTTCCTATTCTGTGCATTGCTTTTTTACTCTATGGATAGTATGTTTTGATGTTCAAAAATACTTAAATTTTCATGAAGTCTAATTTGTCTATTTTTACGTTTGTTACCTGTGCCTTAGTTTCATATGCCAGACATCATTGCCAAGTCCAATGTTGTGAAGCTTTGTCTTGTTTTCTTCTAAGAATTTTATTGTATTAGGTCTTCCTTTTAAGTCCTTAATCCATTTTGAGTTAATTTTTGTATATGGTATTAGGTAGAGGTCCAACTTCATTCTCTTATTTCCTTTGCTTACCCAACTGAATAAATAGGACTTCCACTGCTGTGCTGAATGGGAGTGGTGGGAGAGGGCACCCTCACCTTGCTCCTGATCTCAGGGAGAAGGTGTTTAGTCTCTCACCACTAAGCATCATGTTAGCTGGAGATATTTCTGCAGATGATTTTCATCAGGTTGAGGATGGTTCCCTCTATTTCTATTCCCAAGAATTCCTTTTTAAAAAAAAGTCATGAACAGTGTTGAATTTTGTCAAATGTTTTTCTGAATCAAAATCATTGATTTTGATGCTGTGACTTCTTTAAATTTTTTTTAGGTCAAACAATGGGCAATTCAGGATGCTTTGGGATGCAAATAACATTAAACCAGATTAAATTTTGATTAAATTAAAAAGAAAAGCATTCTTCCTCTGAACAGGACCTCTGAAAGTTGTCAGTCCCAAGCTTGGCTAATTCGGCAAGTCAGAAGTGTCAGGACTCTGTGTGTCCTCTGCTCTCCCATTGACTTCCCCTCATGGTTGCCAGGGGGTCACTGAGGCTCTGAGAGTCACAGGTAGGCAGGGAGTAGGGGATATGCTCCTCTTTGTATGCTGAGGAAAATCCCTCTCAGAAAATAACAGGCTTTTGTGTTTTTTGTCCAAGGTGTTTAACCCTAAACCAATTTGGCAAAAGAAATGGAAAGAGAAATGGAATTCCTATGAATAGTTTAATCCTGTGTTTCCTGGTAGGGGTACTTTTGTCATTTTGGTTGACAGTTTGCTGTTGTGTGGACTGTCCTGCTCCCTGCAGGACATTTAGCATATCTGGCCTCACTTACCGAGTGCCAATGGAACCCCTGAGTCACTGTGAGAACTTCTTAAGATTTCCTCTGGGGTGTAATACCACCTCCCATTGAGAGCCATTAGATCAATGTGGTTCACTCCCAGAGGCTGGGCCTGTTTTTACCTTATATGAATAACATAGCAAAGAAAAAGGAGGAAGTGGTTGTTGAGTAGATAGTCAACAGTGTCAGCCATGGAGGGGAAGAAGCAGTTTCAAGGGGAACCAGAAACATAATTGGATCCAGAGAGGTGTCAACATCTTTCTCGGGGCCTCCAAATCCAGTGGGATTTACTCTTTCTGCCATCAGGTATGTCCAGGATAGCAGCATGGCCCAGACTTGTCACCAACTCTGGCCACATGGTGAAGGACTGCCGTGGGAGAGGGAGCTGGTTCTTACCATACTTATTTCTTTTCCTCTCTGAGGTCTTGTTCTAATAGTAAACAATCTTAACCTGGAAAGGACCATGGAGATCATGAAAATTATTTTATAGATGAAGACACTGAAGCCCACAATGATGAAGTGATTTGCTCAAGGTCAACCAGAGGGTGAACAAGCCTGGACTGGTTGGTTAGCTGAACATCTATATAGGAAGTTCCCAATTATCAGTTTTTCTTTTATTTCTCCTCCCTCAATGACATTGGATATCTGTTGGGTGCTTACTATGAGACAGTGTGCTAATTGATCTTTATAATTTTTCATATTGAACTGTAATACGACCTTAGGAGATATATTATTGTCCCCATGTACAGATTAGGAAAGATTCAGGAAGTTGCCCAAGGTGTGACCCCAGAATCGGCACGATTAGCTGCTACACCCTACCTCTTCCCCAGTAAACCTTTGTTATCCCTCTCAGTTATTTATTCTGGGTGAATTAGCGAGGCATAATCTGAGACCAGGTAACTACTTTCAGATCGTGCCTACAGTTTTTGTGTCTCCCTATCATTGGAGGAAATGTAGAGGGAAGGTGAATAAATTTACTCCAGTTCTGTATCACTGAAAAGAGGAAAGAGAGAACACCATGATTCAGCCAAATTATTTTGCTTTTTCTAAAAGGAAAAGTCCTTACTAAAACAACAGTTTAACTATTAGGCAATGTCTTAATTATTATATAGGGTTTACAGTTCTTAAGGAAACATATGATTAAGACATAATGAAAATATGGCAAAGGGTATAAATTGTCTCACTCAAGTACTGTTTTCAGTAACTTCTTATCTAAGATTTGGCTTTCTTTACTCTTTTGTATTTTCTGTTTTTAAAGTACATTGTATTGATTATGTTATTACAGTCGTCCCACTTTTTTCTCCCCTTTATTACCTTCTGCAATGCATGCCCCTGCCACCAGCATCCCCCCTGCCCCTTAGTTTATGTCCATGGGTTGTACATATAAGTCTTTGGCTTCTCCATTTCCTGTACTATCCTTAACCTCCCCCTGTCTATTTTCTACCTGCCATTTATGCTTCTTATTCTCTGTACCTTTTCCCCCATTCTCCTGCCTTCCCTTCCCCACTGATAACCCTCCACGTGATCTCCATTTCTATGATTCTGTTCTGGTTCTAGGTGTTTGCTTTTGTTTTAGGTTCAGTTGTTGATACTTGTGAGTTTGTTGTCATTTTCCTGTTCATAGTTTTGATCTTCTTTTTCTTAGATAAGTCCCTTTAACATTTCATAGAATAAGGGCTTGGTGGTGATGAACTCCTTTAGCTTTGCCTTATCTGGGAAGCACTTTATCTACCTTTCCATTCTAGATGAATGCTTTGCTGGATAGAGTAATCTCAGATGTAGGTCCTTGCCTTTTATGACTTGGAATACTTCTTTCCAGCCCCTCCTTGCCTGCAAGGTTTCTTTTGAGAAATCAGCTAATAATCTAATGGGAACTCCTTTGGAGGTAACTGTCTCTTTTTCCCTTGCTGCTTTTAAGATTCTCTCCTTATCTTTAATATTGGGTGATTTAATTATGATGTGCCTTGGTGTGTGCTTCCTTGGGTCCAGCTCCTTCGGGACTCTCTAAGCTTCCTGGACTTACCAGAAATCTATTTTCTTTGCCAGATTGGGGAAGTTCTCCTTCATTATGCTTTCAAATAAGTTTTCAATTTCTTGCTCTTCCTTTTTTTCTTTGGCACCCCTATGATTTGGATGTTGGAATGTTTCAAGTTGTCCCAGAGCCTCTCCTCTGGGCTAAGCCTCTCCTCATTTTTTTAATTCTTATTTCTTCATTCTGTTCTGGTTGAATGTTTATTTCTTCCTTCTGTTCCAAACTGTTGATTTGAGTCCCAGTTTCCTTCCCTTCACTGTTGGTTCCCTATAGATTTTCCTTTATTTCACTTTGTATAGCCTTCACTTCTTCCTCTAATTTGTGAACATACTCAATCAATTCTGTGAGCATCCTGATTACCAGTGTTTTGAACTCTGCATCGAATAGGTTGGCTATGTCTTCATTGCTTAGTTTTTTTTCTTGAGTTTTGAACTGTTCTTTCATTTGGGCCATATTTCTTTGTCTCTGTGTAACTGTTACTAGTAAGGGATGGAGCCTTAGGTATTCACCAGGGCAGGGCAACTCACTTTACTGCATTGTGGTGCTGTATGTGGGGAAGGGGTCAGAGAGGGAACAATGCCACTTGCTTTGCTCTTAGCTGGTGTTCAGTCATTTTCCCAGCTACCCATGAGCAAATTGGGCCCTTCTGGTGCTGATTCTTTGGTTGGTGGGCTTGTGTATGTCCTAGGTCCTTGTGGGTCCCTCCAATGAACTCTCTTGTGAGCCTGGGAGTTTCTCCTGCTGCTACAACCCCCAGAGATTTTTCCAGCCAGAGGTTTTGAGGCTTTATTTCCCTGCACTGGAG
Organism: Carollia perspicillata; assembly: GCA_004027735.1. Classification (NCBI taxonomy): domain Eukaryota; kingdom Metazoa; phylum Chordata; class Mammalia; order Chiroptera; family Phyllostomidae; genus Carollia; species Carollia perspicillata. Next base: position 5,741 of record PVKM010002781.1, read on the forward strand.
ACATGGGTTGTGAGGTCTATTTCGCTCCTCACTTGTTCCTCCTGATTTATCCACATGAAGATGTGGGACCACCCAGTCCATCAGTTGATGCCTTGTGTCTTCTGGTCTGTGAGCCACTGCCTTGCTGTGAGTCCTCTCTGCCCCGACTGTCTATCTCTGCCCCTCCTACTGGTCTGAGTGAATGTTTCTTCTTTAACTCCTTGGTTTTTGGACTTCCATACAGTTTGTTTTTCTGGCAGTTCTGGTTATTTTTTGTTTTTAAATTTTCTATCGTCCTTGTTTTGTGTGAGGAGGAAAAGTGTATCTACCCACACCTCTATCTTGGCCTACTCTCACGAAAGCCTACTCTTTTGTGTTTTCAAAGTGATTCCAGGCATTGTAAAGCTATTTTGCCTGTAAGTCTTCCAGGAACCAAAATCAGCCACCAACAGAAACATCCTGAAGAAAGCTATTCCCTGGGCATTTCTCCTTTGCCTGTGTTGAGAGTATTTATGACTGCTTTCTCCATTCTTTTGCCTGCTTGTGCATCCATCCACTCCGCTATTCTTTCATTCAACAGCAATTGATTAAATGTGTACTTACTATGGCCCTACTATGTGTCATATGCTATACAATGTTCATAAAGACTTTTACTTAAGAGCTAGTTTTTAGTTGCAGACTACTTTTCTCCTATTTTTCAACTGTTATTATTTTTGTGGGTCAGAACAGGAAAATTTACAGAAAAGACTTTGCGACCAAGTGGTGGAACCCTCAGGCCAAGGGCAATGTCTTCCTGCCTTTGATCTCCAGGCTGGACAGTGGCTGCAACATGGCACATGCTCAGTAATAATGCTCATGGAGCTGAATCGTGTTGTTCCCCATCCAAGAAGTGCTATAGTGCTCTTCTACAAGAGGTTTACCTAGGTGATCACATCGTGACATTGTATTCTTTTTATTTTTCCTTTCAATGGGTCAGATTTTATTAAAAAGGAAAATGATTCCTTACATTTTGATGTTCTTCTACCAAGATGCTTTTTATCCCAGATGAGCTTTTCCTGGTTCTTTAATATCCAGTTAAAATATCAATAAACTGGTGGCTTTTCCCCACCTGAATCTTCCTGTAGAATTAGTCTTTCTTTCTCTTTGTTCTTATGTCACCCTTTGCATTCTTTTGTCTGCCCATTCATCCATCCACTCTGCCATTTTTCATTCAATAATGATTTAGCAAATGGCTCCTTGCTATATAATCCTATTATGTTCTACATGCCTCGCAATGTCCATGTGCCTTGTCTAGTTCCTTGATTATGTGTTTTTTCCTTTGGCAGATTATGAGCTCTTCAGGTAGGACAAGAAAGGGTCTTACTACTCTGTACCAAGTGCCCAACACAGAGGAAGGTATTCAATCATTGTTTGTAGAACTGTATTATCCATCCAATAGTGGCTTCACTTCAAGCTTATTTAAACAGGCATTTCTTTTCTTCTTTTGAGTTTTAAAGGACAATTAAAAAGCACAGAGAGACAATAATTTCAAAAGAGCTTGAAACCTGCAAAAAGAGAAAAAACAGTTCAGAGTGTATGGATTGTCAGAGAGGGTCAGCATCATGACCACAGTGACCAGGGTGGATTCATCCCAGCTCTATGGGAATTCGATTGCTTCGTTGTGTGTGTAGTCTTTATCATCCTTTCAGCATGGTATTCTCCTTGGTATTCCATATATGGATTGAATGTGCCTCCTGCTTCATAGAAAGGAAAACTGAATGCTAAAATTAAAATCGCCTAGTGGCTTAAGCCATCTAGCCACGGCAAGTCAGAAACTGAGAAATAGTGATAAAATAGGCATTTTTAGATGTTTGTAGTTTCAATCAAATCAAGATCTTATAATCTACATATCATATTTGGTGTGTATTGGGCTGTTATTAAGTGTCAAGAACTTTATATGTATTATCCTTTCCCCCAAATCTTTATTTACAAAAAATTTCAAACCTACAAAAGTTGTAAGAACACACACACAACAATCATGTTCCACTAATTGTTTTATTTCTTATACCTCATTTCTTAGAATGTGTTCCCCATTTTTGCTCCTCCCCCACACTCTGAACCAGTTGAGTTGCATGCACACATCACAACTCTTCACTCCTAAACATTCAGCATATGACTCCTCAGAACAAGAGCATTCTTCTACATAACCAAACACAGGTATCGCACTCCGGACATTTAACATTAAAATGATTCTGTCATCTGTTACGCAGTCATTATTCAAATTTTCCCAGTTTCCCTATTAGTAATTCTTTCTTCCTTTCTTCTTTCTTTCAATCCAGGATCTTATCAAGGATTGAATATTGTATTTACTTTTCATACTTTGTTAGCCTCCTTTAATCTAGAATAGTGTCTCAGTCTTCTCCCTCAATGCCATTGACTGTTGTGAGGAGTCCAAGTGGTTATTGTGTAAAACAGCTCTCAATTTTGGATTTGTTTGATACTTCCTCATGGAAAGAATTGGGGTAGATATTGGCCAGAATAATTACCTAAGGGATTACCTAAGCTCTGTGTTTCTCAGGTTATCACATCACAAGGTGTGAAGTGTCAGTGTGCCCTGTCATCTGTGATGTTAGGATTACTTGGTTAAGGCAGTATTTGCCTGAGGTCTACATTGCAGAGATACCATTTTCTTTGGTAATTACTAAGTAATCTGTAGGGTGATAGGATGAGGTTGTGTGAGTATTCCTCCACCAGCCTTTCATGCAGTAGTTTTAGTGTTTGATGATAACTGTACATTATCTTTTAAACTTGCATAATAACCCTGTGAGGGACATACTATTTCCCTTATTTTTACAATGGGGGAACTGAATTTATTTGAAGATTTTATTTATTTTACTCTCTAGATAGAAGGGAAGGGAGGGAGAAAGAGGAAGAGAAACATCCGTGTGCAAGAGCTACATCAATCTGTTGCCTCTTGCATGCCCCCAACTGGCAGCCTGGCCCACAACCCAGGCATGTGCCCTGACGGGGAATGGAACCAGCAACCTTCTGGTTTTCATGCGGCTGCTCCATCCACTGAGCCACACCAGCCAGGGAGTGGGAACTGATTTCTTAAAGAGATAGAGAAATTTGCCCAAGGCCCCACAGCTAGTAAGAGACAGAGCTGGTCTTTCAACCCCAGTCTGCTCTTTGTAACAGCCTCTGCTGTTATGACCTATGTGCTGTTATGTACCAAGTGAAGGCACGTATCTCATCTGTTTTGCCCCAGGCAAGACATGAAAAAATGATATTCAAGATCATATAAGACACCAAGTTTTTTCAACTCTTGAGGATTTTCTTCTTTACTCCCTAAGCACTCCTCTGTTGTTATTGGAGCCTGGTGCCTCTCAGCTCCCTTTGCTCTGATTGCTACCTCAAACATGGGGAACAAATTGTGCTTTTGTCCAACGGTCCTCAGACTATGGATTTCTATGTTGATTTGACCCCAGGGTGCTGGGGACCCTTACACTTGCCAGCACCACACTGTGACCGAAGCAATTACCTTGGTAATGGCCCATTTGAGTGTGAGAAGGACGCTGACACCAGTCAGTCCATACAGATAATCACAGTGAACTTCTTTCTGGGTTCTTTCATAAAGGGAAACTTGTGTGGTCTTGGGCTGGGGGTGGGGAATACACTTTTCTATTAGAATCAAATTGGCCAGTCAAGAACTGGATTGAAAAATCATAGTGTATTAAAACTAGAAGAGATCACCTAGCCCAACCATTTTCATTGTAGATGATGAAAGTGAGCCTTAGAGTTACTACTTAGTGGACTTGCCCAAGGTCATAGCAGGTGACCCACAATCTGAGGCTGGTGTAGGGATCCCATGCCGATTATGCTCCAAAATCACTAAGGTTATGCCCTATCTTCCCCTGTGCCTGGGGCCAACTCAGCCAGCTTCCCTGGCCCTTGGTCTGTCTGCTGCCCTCTCCCAGCCTTTCCCTTCTAAGATTTGCCCTTTCAGAGGCAGTTGCTCATCCTTTCCTCACTCCCTCCATTGGTTCATTCATTCCTAACCAACATTAATTATCCTCCTGCTGTATGCCAGATCCTGTGCTATGCACAGGGTGTACAAAGTGAAAAGAACGACGACACAGTGTCAGTCTAGAAGGAGGTCACAGTTCAGGTGGGGGAGGGGAATACAATCCAACAACCATGATGCTGTGTGCTAAGCACTAGAGTGACTCCTAGTGCTAAGCACTAAACAGTGGCTCCTCTAGTGCTCCTGGGAAACAGAAGAGGGAAGAGCATGTGGGAGTTTGCTGGGGAAGGTGGGGCCTCCAATGGCAAGGGAAGAAAGGATTGGGGAGAAAGAAGAGCAGGGCAGAGATTGCTAGCTGTGTGATGAGAGGATTCTGGAAGGGACCCAGAACACATCCTCTCACAGACCCAGGAGTAAGTAATTGGTGTGGCTGCGGTGGCTGTAACTGCCACTGGCAACTAGAAGCCTAGAGCTGGTTATTGGCTCAACTCACTGAAAGGTTTAGACAACAGCTCCCTCTGTCCTGCTTGGCTGGTGGGTGTCCAGAACCCTCGTGCCTACATGCCTGGGGGAGGAAGCCAGGGGAGGATGCTGGAAGCAGGAACACAACTGCCCCGAGGGTCTGAGTTGCGGCTTCAGCTGTGGGAGGCCCTGTGATCTTCCTGCTCGCCACTTAATACACTGCATAATTAGTTTAATAAGGGACACTTAGTTATGGGATCTAAACTAAGGTCAAATCTTATTCTGCGCAAGGGGATAATTACAGCACAAACTGGAAGGAAGGAATTTGGTGCTGATTAGACCAAGGCATGCACAGGCTGTGAAAAGTTCTGGCTGCTTTTCTCTGCTCTGCCGCTGACCGATTGCACAATAGAGACCAATTAGGAAACAGCTGCTTACATTTATCAGCCAGGTGATGTAAGTGGCCTGGGGCAGTGCTGGACTTCTCCAGTGAGCCCTTCCTGCGACAACAGTCAGCAACAGCAGTGACAACTGAATGACATTTCCCTGTGCCAGACTGTGTAAATTATTGACACAGATTACCTGTGTAATCCCCACAGTAGCCCAGGTAATTAGGCAGTACTAAGAATTCAATTTTGCATAGGAAGAAACTGAAGTTCAGAGAGGTTAAGAAACTTGCCCAAGGTCACACAGCTAATAAATTGTGCAACCAGAACTGAATCAGGCAGCGTGATTTTTGAGCCCATGCTCCTGCCCGCTAGGCTACATTGCCTCTTAGCCCCAGGAGATTGTGATGTGGGCAGATGTTCTAGCGCTGGTTAAAATGTGTAATTATGTTGTTCATAATTATACATCATGATTGTTAGATGGTAAACTACATGAGGGCAAGGGATAGGCTGTTTCGTTCACCACCAGGCCCCCAGGACCTAGCACCTTCCTTGGCACATAGACGTTTAACACATGTTTTGGGCAGAAGGAATAGCTCTGGTTCAGGCTATGTATGTAGTTGGCTTTACCTTCTGCTGATTATCCTAGCAGGAGAAACCAGTGAATACAGGTGTTGCTCTGGATCTCTGTTTCTCAGTTATGTGAGCTGCCTGGATCCTGGGGAATAGCATTTGGGGAGAGTTACCAGAGCGGTTCATCTCTTTGCCCTTATTCTCATCTCCTTATCTCATTCACTCATTCTTTAATTAATTTATTTAACAGATATTTAAGAAACACCTGTGCCAGATACAGTTCCAGGTAGAGCAGTGAACAAGAGCAACAAAAATCCTTTCCTTTGTGAACTTGCAGTCCCTTGGTGGAGACAAACAATAGCAAGAAATAAGTAAAATACAGTATGTACATTGGAATAAAGGCTTAGGAGAGGGGGATATGAAGTCTCAGGAAGAGAGTGAAAATTTTAGACAGGTGGCCAGTAAAGGCCTCATGGAAAATGTGACATTTGACAAAAGACCGGAAGGGATTTAGTCAAATCCCACGGGGAGGACCTTTCCAGGCGGAGGGAGTAGCAAGTGCGGTGTCCTGAGGCACAACCATGCTGGGTGGTAGAGGAACAATGGAGAGGTCAGAGGTCACTGGGGTGAGATGGGAGAGCGATGGGAGGAGAGTTCCCATCACTCTTCTCCATTCTCCTAAGGGCTTCTAAGTCAGGGGACAGTGAGAAACAACTGCAGTGTCTGGGCGGAGGAGAGACATTATCTGACTTGCCGTGTTATTCCATCAGGCGGCTAGCCGTGTGTGCATCTGTCTTCCCTCTCTGAGCTGTGAGCTCCTCAAAGCAGCGACTAGGCCAGTGTTCCCACAGCTGAGCGCAGGGCCTGGAGCGTAGCAGACGTTTCAGTACGTGTACAACAAATGGGTAGACCCATACGAAATAGGAATCAGAATGAAGCAAGCTACAAGCTAAATTGGTGTGCACACAGAGGCCCAGAGAGAGGACGAATACATTCTGACCTGCAGAAGGAGGGGTGCTTTATGGAGCAGATGCCTTTGAATCTAGGTCTAGACCCAAGAGAAGGCTCTCCACTGGCAGAGAGCAGAAGGTACGCGTGCATTAGGTTGAGCAAGGAATAGGAGCGAAGTTTGGAGGCAGACGTATAGGGCAAGTTGAGGAAACGCTGGGAGACATGTTTCTGGTGCGCAGGGAGAGTGGGAAGAGGTGGTGGGAGGGGGAGTGGGGACAGGGCACAATGGGATGGGAAGCCAGAATACAGATGGGCCGGTCTTGTAATGATGTGCACCGCAGGCTAACGAGCTTGGGTTCCTAGTGCAGGCATTGGGGAGCCATTGAGGATTTTACAGGTGTGCACATCCATTTTGGAGGATGAGATTCAGCCCATTCGGTTTGGGCTGTTAACTCAGTCATGGCTTGCTGCCAAAGGGGGAAGCTCCCGGTACTGAGAATGGTGTAGGGGCCAGCGGTGCTCGCCTTGCCGCTGCAGTGTCACACTCTAGATCGCACAGACTCGGTGTGGAAATGCTGTCGGTACAGAAGGAAAGAGCCCTCCTGTGAAACCCTCTGACACTGCACAATGAAACACGTAGCAGTTTACTCAGGTGTGTTCTTACAGATGCCCGTGTTCCACCCTTGACCAGCAAGAGTTTCATTGCAATGCTTATCCAGCCCATTTGTCCTTATGTAAAATCAGTCAGCCATAAGGCTCCCAGGATTATCGAATTTCTCCTCTTCTGGAGGAGGCTGGCAGGGAGTCCACCCAGACTGCGCTGCCCCCACGTGGCATGTGACTGTGCTACTACCTAGTCCTAAAACGACTGGGAACTTCTAGGTAAGGGAACTGGGTCTTCTACTTTTTACCTTGGAAGGGGATTCCAAGGTGGTCATCTGCTTGAGCCATTCTATGTGGCAGGGATGCTGCTGGTGGTGGAGAGATGGCTGCTGGGAGCCCTGTTAAAATGAAAATGGAAGTCCAGGTCAAGCCAAGGGGTGTCAGCCATTCCTTTGAGTGGATGGGCTTGTTCCCAGGCTGGAGCCCAAGGCTCCTGCCTTCCTGCTCTAACTGGACACTACTACCAGGCTGTGCCACTCGGTCACCTCTTCACTCCCACTTTGTCTTTCCAGGTTAACTGGTGGGGCTTCTTGCTGCGCCCCCCATCCCTCACCACCCCTACTCCCCACCTCATACTTGCACAGCTTCATGGTGGAGCAGGCCCAAGCACAGCCCTTGGTGTGTTTCCAACCTAGGGCAACAGCCTGCAACTGTCCCTGGGTAGTGCACTTGGGTGCCACAGGCCCACGGAATGCACATGCAAGAGAGCACATTTTGGGGTTGGGAGTGGGGGAGTGGGGCCAGGGCCAGGAATGGAGTGGCTCAGACAAACCCCAGTGCCCAACTTTCAGAGAGCTTAAATAAGAAACTAGTAACTTGGGGGGTGGTGGGGGGAAACTTCTACCAGCAATTCCCAGCTCCTTTTTGACTGCTTTCAAAGAAAAAAAACCAGTTGTCCTTTGCTGAGAAGGAGCAGGTTTGCCTGCAATGACCGACAAGCCACCTATGTAATAGAACTGGGTTCAGGAACCTCTCATGGACAGAAAACTAGGTGAGGCACAGAACTTGACTGGGAACGACATACCTGGATGAGTCCAGTCAAAGTCAAAGCCGTGAACGGTTCCTCACACTGCAGTCAGGGATCGGCACTAGAGTGTCTCCCCCTCATTCTCTTGGGAGGTCTCCAGTGATCCAGGCTCACTGTCTACATGTGATTTGTGTACTTTGAAGATGAGCTTAGCTGGCCTTTTTGTATTTTTTGTCTCTTCTAGGCCCCCCAGTGAAACTCTCATTGTGGATTCAGATGAGGAACATTAACTAAGAGGGTTTGGTGATGGACACGGACTGAGGTGGCATGTGAGTTGGACTGAGGCCGGACCTCTAACTATACCCCAGGCCCACATAGAAAGGGTTGTGTTTGTTTCCACTCTTTGGTAAGGGTTAATAGATGAGTATGAAATGACACTTGTCAATATCTATTAAAGGCTTTTAAAATGCCCGTAACCTTTGACCTAAAAATCCAACATCTAGGAGTGGCTCCAAAGAAATTAGAGATACCATAAGTATTTAAGATAAGGATGTGATCCCAGTACAATTTATAATAGTAAAAACCTACAGCCATTAAAAACTGCTATTTCAGAATGTCTGAGGACATGAGAATATATTTACACTTTAAAACTTTAAAATTTTTGAAATTTTTTTATATAGAAAATTATAGTAAATATAACAAATATCCATATACCCTTCAGTCAAATGATCAAATGTTAACATTTTGCCATATGTAGTTAAGAACCTTTTAAGAAATAAAAGGTTACAGATACAGTTGAGGCCTGTTTTGGATTCCTCTCTTCCCTACCTTCCCAGAGATGACTATTTTCCTGAAATTAGTATACACCTTTCCCACTGAGACATTGTGCTTTTGACACGCACACACATAGATCGCCATAAAAATTACAGCGCATTTTAAAATAACTTACAAAAATTTTAACCTTCTGCAATGTGCTGTTTTTACTCAACATATCTTTGGAGGTATAAATAGATGAAATGGGTTTTTATTGCTTTATGTAGTATTCCAACTACACGTATATGTTGAATAAACTTTTAAAATTAAATTATAGCAGTTTGAAGAGTGATCTCTAAGTGAACACACCCAACTAATTACCACCAGGCTGAGAAACGGCCTCACCCCAGAAATACTTTCTCACGCCCATTCCCAGCAGCCACGCGGTTCTCTCTCCCCCAAAGTAGCCACTGTCGCGGCTTTTTAAAAACACAGTCTTGCCTGTTTCTGAAAATTATATAAAAGGGTGTTCTACACTCACCAGTCAGTGCATTTGTTAGTTGTGTTGTTCAGAGCTTCTCTTTTCTTACTTTTTTTCATCATCAGCTATTGAAAGAGAGGCATTAAACCCACTAGGAATATGGATTTGTTACTTCTCCTTTTCATTTTGCCAATTTTTGCTTTACATGTTTTAAAGCTATGCTCCTGCATGCATGCAGATTCAGAATTGTGAAGGCTTTCTGGTAAACTGACCCCTTTACAATTATGACATGCCCTCTTTACCTAGTAATGTTTCTGCCTTAACATCTACTTTCTCTGCTATTAGAATATCTACATCCACTCTCATTTGGCCAGTATTTACATCTTTTCTACTCTTTTTATTTTCACCCTTTCTGTGGGCTTAAATTTAGAGTGCCTCTTGTGAGCAGCATATGGCTGGATTTTTTAATTTAACTTTTATAACCTACTGCATTTATTTTCACATTTAATCTATTTATATTTAGCATTCGGCTCATTTACATGTAATGAATGCTATTACCAAGTATTTGGGCTCATATGCACCATTTATATCTTTGTTTTCTATTTGACCTACTCGTGTTGTATTTCCTTTTCTTTTTCCATGCCATCCTTTTGAGCAAGCAAATATTTTGATTATTTTATTTTTCCACGTGTTTACTTGATAGTTATACATTCCTTTACTGTTCTTTTAGGGATTATTCTAGGAAATGTGCATCCTTGACTTGGTTACAGTCTAATACAAACTATCATTTTCACCACTTCCCTAATATGTTAGAATTAGAATATTTTATCTTCATTTACTCCTGGCCTTTTGCGTTATTGTTTCCATGCATTTTTCATGTATTAAAGTACATGTAATCTTTAATGTTTACATATAATTTAATTTTATATAACATCTAATTTAATGTTTCCATGCGTTAAAGTATATGTAATGCTACATATACTTTAAACCCCATTATATGTTAATATTATTTTATTTTGTAAAGTCAATATTAATTTATATTTTCCCCACATTTTTACCTTTTCTCTTATTCTTCTTTCCTTCTTATATTTTTATATTTTCATCAGAGATCATCTTTCTTTTGCCTGAATAAGTTTCTTTCACAATCCCTTTAAGGCAGGTGGGACAGTAACGGCTTCTCTGTTTTTGTGTGTCTGAAATGTCTTTATTTTGCCTTCATTTTGGAGGGCCAGCTTTGGTGTGTATAGAGTAACAGATTGGTCATTATTTCATTTTGGTCCTTTAAAGCTAGTGTTCCGCTGCCTGGTGGCCTCTACCATGTCTGTGTGTAGTCTTGTTAAAGTCTTACCATTGCTCCTTTGCGGGTAATGTGTCTGCTTTCCTCTGACCACCTTTAAGACTATTTTCTCTTGTTTTCAGTAGTCCCCCATGGTTCACCTAGATATCATTTTATTTATATTTATACTGCTTGGGGTTCATAGGTCCTCTTGATTCTGCGAGTTGATATCCTTTATCAATACTGGGAAATTCTTGGCCAGTATCTTTTCAAAAATTATTTCTTCCTTTTTTCTGCATGGGGGTCCATTTTCATGTATGTTAAATTTTCTGACTATAACTACCAGTCTGTTATGCTTTTTGCATATATTCCATTCTAAAAATTATTTTGTTTGGATATTTTCTACTGATATGTCTTTAAGTTCATATCCTTCATGTTCTATGTTTAAGTTGATATTAAAAAGTTTGTTGAGTCCTTCATGTCAGACAGTTATTGAGTTTATAATTTGATATATGAATATAAATGTATATATATCTGAATGCCCGACATTGTGTTTTGAAAATTTATGGGGTTAATTTGAGGTTCTGAATGATGTTATCTTCCTCTAGAGAAGATATAGGCTTGCTTCTGGCTGCTAGCTAGTCTGGGGGTGAGTAACCTTCCTTCAGGAATTGAAATGCTTTGAATCTGGGATTCATTCTTTCTGAGGCCAGGTTTACTCTTGTGACCAGAGGTCCCGTCTGAGTTCCCAGGACGTTTACCAGGGCTTGTCATGCCCTCCCCATTCTGGTTATAGCAGCCCCACAAGACTGCTGAAAGGTCACTGATTTCTCAGCCTCTTCGTTATGGTTTTTGCTTATGGAATCCAGCTCTTTCTTTGTGGGAGCTTTTCTAGTTCTCAGTGGGAAAGGCAGTTCAAACCTATCCCAGTCAATCAATAATGAATGGAATTCTCAATGACATTTTTAAGTGAACACAAAAAGCAAATTTCAAACATAGAATGTGCTATATGGTGCTAACTTGGTTGAAAACAAAAGCATGTGAATATATATGTGTATGTACTGGTGGTTGTCTGTGAGTAATTGGATTATAGATAATTTTCATATTGTCTCTCTATTTTCCAAATTTTCGGTAATAAATGAGTTTTTCATGTTTTAAAGTGCTATTTTAGAGATAGACAGCTGCCAAAAAATACTAGGTAACAGAGGGAAGAAAGCTAGAGAAAAAGAAGATGATACCCCAGAAGCACTAAAATAAGACCATCCCCAGAGTAGTGGAGGAAGGAAGTCAGGGCTACGGAGATTGTTAAATAGCCCCTCAGAGCTGGGAAGGATGTAGCTCATCTTACTCAAACCTCTTATTGTACAGATGAGGAGACTAAGGGACAGGAAGCAGCATGGCTCACCACCTAGTTAGTGACAGCACTGGTCAGGAGCTAGGTCTCCTGGAGAGGCTAGAGCTCTTTCCAGAGCAGTTTGTTGAGTAATCGTGGGCCCATGGAGCCCCAGGCGGTTCTCCCCACAGAGTGAGGACCTGCGTCCAGGGCTGAAAGTGAAGAAGTTAGGCTGGACCTTCTCAGGCAGAGAAATCACTGGGGCCATGGCTGTCAGAATCACTTTACCTCTTGTTTTATTTAGACTTTGTTGGCAAGCAATTAGCTTCAACAAGGGATGACACTGTCTACAAGACACAGTTCTTAGCTTGGCATTCAAAAGCCTGCTCAGTCTGCCAGGTCTCCCTATTTCACATACTTCTCTGCTTTTTGCATAACTCTTCTAATGCCCACAACCCTATTCTGGTCATTCCATGCTGAGTAGTGGACTTACCATCCCTGTGTATATTTGGGTCTTTGCTCATGTGATCCCACATTAAGAGACTCTTTCCCCTTCTCCTACCCTAATTCTACCTGTCCCCCAGGTTTAACTCCAACTCTCGAGTTTTTCAACCAGTAGAGTCTGAGCCCCTCATTTGGAAAAGATTCTCTAGGTTTTGCATTTCCTTTCATTAATTGCCAAGTCTTATTATTGAGACAGTAAGGTCTTAAAGGTAGGGACCAATTCTTCCATATTTGGGCATCCTCCTTGGCACAGAAGTCAGTGTCTTGCATGAGATGGGCCTGCGGGAAATACTGGTGAAGTAAGTGGTGGCCTGTTTGAAAGAAACATGCTTTTGAGAGTCTGGGGAAGATCTGGAAGGCATGATGAGCAGCCGGGAGAGGAGCAGGCAGCACAGAGCTCATTACTGGAGCCCATCAAAGGACTTCTGCTGGCTATTCTTGTCTCCCTTGATTCTGATGTTGGTTTCAGAAGATGTTTGAGGACTCCGAGTCGGGAGCGAACAAATGTGGAAAGGAGAAAGATGAGTTGTGCTGTTTGACGTGAAGATAATTTAGAGAGGAAGCAATGTAAGGGAATTCAGGTCTGGAGAGATAGTCAACTTCCTGGAAAGAGATTGAGCCCTGAAGTTTTGAACACGTTTTCTCAGGTATGGGGTGGGCTGGCCTCATGAACAAAGAACTGGAATATGAGTTTAGGCAGAGAACAAATAGCATGTAAGAGTTTTGGTGGCAAATAATAGTGACAGGCCAATGTGTTTGGAGTTTAGGGAGAGGAGGTATTTCAGTTCTTTTGTAGAGGGAGCCTTATCAAGGAAACTATTATATTGATCTGAAGCCAGAGGCTTTCAGGTTTTTGATGGCTTCCATTAGGTACCCGAGGAAAGGCATGTATGTAATTGAACAGAGTGTCTAGGAGATTTATAAACCAAGGACCTCTGAATGAGAAGTTTGGAGTTTATAAATCTTGAGGTCTCTTTGCAGCACTGAGATTTGTCTGGGGGAAAGGATTTGAAGCCTATGATATTAGAATTAGCTGATGTAACAATCAGATGTCAGACCTTGGCCTAGAGATGAACTGAGAAGTGGAATCTTGTGTTTACCTTGGCTAGGGGCCTTGGACAGACTCTCAGAGGTGAGGTGCAAAGGAGTAGCTCTCAGAAAACTAGTCATGCAACAGAAGCTCATTCAAAGAATCATCAGGAACACAGAAGAGCATCTAGCTCTCATGTTACCTACAAGCAAATTAGGCTCCTGTGGGCTTTGGAAGTGGGTTTTGAAGGGCACCTAAAGAGTGTCATTTTGGTGATATGTTTGGGGAGAGTGAGCAAAAAGGCTCTAGTACAGGAAGAACTTTATATATGATTGAAGTAGCATTATTTAAAGGAGCTGATAATTTGGAGCAGATTAAAATACAACCTGTGCTCAGAAGCCACCGTTCTTGAACTGCCACCACCAGGCATTCATCCCCTTTCTTCACCCCAACTTTACTGGAATGAAGTTTACTTAATTCCTCTTCCCATCATGGAAGGGACTACAAACAGCACCTGGAAAGAGGAAAGTGGGGATAAGAGATAAAAGTTCTACCTACTTGACTTCTTTTGCCTTAAGAGTACCTTTGGATATAGTTTGTTTTCAGAGAGGCCCTACTTGAAGCCACCTGCCTAGCTTTGAATCTCAGTTCTGCTACTTTCTTGCTGAGGGACTTGGGGCCAGTTATTTAACCTCTCTGTGCTTCAATTTCCCCATCTGTAATATGAAGATAATAGTAGTATTTAGTAATAGAACAATAGTAAAATGTTTACTAAGAAAGACTTGACAAGAAAGAGTTAAAAATAACTTACCAGCACAAATAGAAAAAATAGTTTTAGCTCATGGAGTTGTTGTGAGGATTAAACGAGTTAATGCATATAAAATACAACAGTTTCTGGCATAGAGTAAATGCTCAGTAAACTTCTATCATTACTCTCACTAGCTTTCAGCATAGTGGTACCCACTGCCTAAGGGAATTTCCCACCTAGGTTCCAGCAAAGTGTGAAGAAGCCCACGATTAAGGCTGCAAGAGGAGGGAAATGTTCCGGAGTTCTTTGTTTTTCAACTGCAAATTCTTTGAAATGCTCCTCAGTCTTTGTTATGGAAGAACTAATGTGGGGTCATGGAGTAAGTAGTCAGAGAGGGAAGGAAAATCAAATAAACCAGTAAGTTATAGGCTAAGGAAAACACAGCTAAGGGTTTTTAAGAGAAGTTTCCTTGAAACACAGATTTCTACATCAGGTTATGAGAGGGCTGTTGAACCCTCTTATAACCTGATTTGCCCCTTCTGCAGCCCTATGTTTAAGAGCTTGGCACTGCTGGATGTTTTGGGCAACATTTGCTTTAAAAAAAGTGTGGTGTGAACTGAGTGTAGTTAAGGAAAATGCTTCAGACAGAACAGTGCAAACCTTGATTCTGGTCCTCTGGTGATGAGCTTCTGGTCCACATGGATGGGCTGGAGCTCCAGCTGGTCCAGCCCAGTTGCTGATGATGCTGGTGTTCCAGCCAGTGACAGGAGTGGTTCAAAATGGATGCTGAAATTAGCATCCTGCAGGGCTCTACCCCCTACTCTGAGCCTTCAAGCCCATGTTGGTGGTGGTGGTGGTATGTGTGCATATATGTGTGTGTGAACTCTAAGTGTAAATCTAAGTACCTTGCCCTCCATTCATTGAATCCTAACTTCCCCTTCCCTCCCTTCCCCATCATCTTTTTTGTTTAGATGTCCTGCTGGTTTCTCTATTGGGAGGTGTCTGGAGCAGCCTCAGTAAAGCAGTGTTTCAGGTGGCTTTTGTTCCCTGTGGAGGGAGGGGGGTGGTGAGACTCTTTGCTGGAGGAGAAAAAGGATGAGGGTGTGCTGGGGAAACAGGTGATGTAGAAATGGGGAAGTGGTAGGGAAGATGGAGGATTTAAATGTTAAGGGGTGGGTAGAAAATGTACCAAGATATTTTGAGGACTAAATTTGTTTTGGAAGTTAAATGCATAGAATGTGATGAATCAGAAAAACAAGAACCACTTAAGATTTTTAAAGATGTTGGGTTGCCCCGGTGATACGTAGATGGTTTGTGGATGGTTTTCTATTAGCGGTAAACATTTACATAGCACTTCACTATCTCAAATATTCCTCCACAGAGCCCTGGAGTGTTATTGATGGCCAGAAAACAGACTCAGGGAGGAAGTGATTTGCTTAAGGTACAAAACTAGTGTGCTGTGGAGATGCAAGGAGATCTCAGGTCTTCTTGCCTTGTGTTACTCCCTGCATTGAGCTTCCCTTTGCTGCCCAATGTGCCTTACAGCCCAGGGAGCATCACTGAAACTGGCTGGTCACGGTCTTCAGATCCAGGACCAGAGAGGTGGGAAGAGCCACAATCTGCATTGACTAACCAAGAGGCTCTAATTGACTTTGCAGCTTCCAAACCTCTGCCTGAGTCTTTAGCCCCTCATGGGGCAGCTCTCATACCAGTGTTCTCTCCCTTGGAGAATGACACTACCAGTCACCTAGTTGCCCAAGGACTTTGGCTTTTCCATTTTTTCCACTGCCCACCCAGCCTGTGCTTAATTAATCACCATGACTTTTTAATTCTGTCTGTTCAATATCTCTTGAACCCTCCACTTTTCTCCATCCCCACTCCAACCACCTGTCTACCAGCCTACTAATTAACCACTCTACTATTTCCTCCTATCTCTTTTCCTACTTCCTAAAACTTCATCAGGTCTCATTCCAGCTGAAAACTCACCCAGGGCTCCCGTTGACCTCAGGAGAAAGCCTGAACACCTTGTCACAAGGCACTGCCAAGTCTCCAGAATTGCCCACTGCTCTGTCTCATGTTTGGTTCTCAAACAGAATGAACTTGTGTTCTCTGAGCTCATCATGCTGTGGGTACTTCAGCAATGTGGCCAGAAGGAGACAGAGAAGGAGCACAGAAATGGGTAGGGAGAGAGAGAGAAACAGCTTAGAGCCTGGATCTGGGCTGTCCTCAACCATTGGCCATTATGGAAGTACCCCCATTATACGGAATGTTTTCAACTTGCAGGGCACTGTCATCAGACTCAGAGGTGGGTAGGAAGTATCTATCAGAGCAGGACTGAAAACTCAAAGCTCTCTCTGTGCAGCATGTCCTGGTTTGGTGAGCAAAACACAGTTACTCTTAAGAGGCTTGACATTTCTTACTGGACATGTGACACTGAGCTAGGCACTTAATGTAATGAGTCTGTGGGCTTCCATTTTCTTGTCTGTGGAATGGGGGTGATAGCTGCCCTACTGTGTGGCTGGTTTATTTATTTATTTTTTATTTTTTTACTTTTTTACTGCAAAGCATAGAAACTATCTGCCTACTTTGGGGAATCTTCTGCTATGTGAGCTTCCAAGGGAAAGAGGGTCCTGCCTTCCACTTAGGAAGCTAAGAAAGCCATATACTGTGGCTGACCCTGTTCAGCGAGGGGGTAAGTTGCTCCTGCCTGGTCTCTGCACCTGGAGAATAATGCAGAGATATAGGCACAGTTGAGAGTCACCCCAGAGGCTGTGGAGTAGCAGTGACAATGACAGTGGAGGTGGTCACCAGGGTGTCCGGAACAGACTCTCCTCGATACATGAATTTGGCTCCTTTCTTCTATGCCTTTGAGTTAATTTTGGGAGCTGCCTGATCCCCTCCCGGTAAAGTCCACTCCTGCTCTTCAGTAGGCCAGTCAGTTTCTGTAGATGGAAACAAGAGTCTCAGCTCAAAAACTCGCCTACTTCATAGGACATGTGGGACAAAGCAGGACATTTCGATGGGGCTGCTTCTGTGAAACTGGGTGCATCTCAGGGGCTGCTTAAGTGAAACTGGGAGATGGGGATAAAAGTGTCTACCCTGCATTTTTATGGTGGTCAAAAATTATATTAAATATCAGGCATTCCATTGTGAGGATGAGATTGTGTGACTATACTTTGAAAGGACAAGAAAAATGTGAGAAATTCTCCTTATTTTACCAATAGAGAGCCCTCCCACTCCTCCTCCTCTATGTCTTAAATTTAGCTGAAAAAACAGAATTATTCCAAAAATGAAGAAAGGCACAGGTCCATTTCAGGAGACTGTCAGCATCTAGGAGCAGATTCCGTACCACGTCTCACAGGACCTGGAGTCTGGTTTGGGCAGCCTCTTGTGTCATTTTTATCTGGGGTTGCGGAAGGCCAGAAAGACACCCTGCAAGCGGTGGGGCCAGGCTTTCCCTCAGAGTGGAAACTTGAGAAGCTGCCTGCTAAGGTTGGGGCTTCACTCCGTGGGCACGCAGGCCTGATTCACTTGCCCTCAGCCCTCCGCACCTGCCTGGGGAGGACCCCTGAGCTCACATCTGTTTGTTTAGCTCCTCAGTGTTCGGAAAACAGGTGCAGGGCCAGCGTGAGGCCAGGCTCTGGCAGATTTTTCACATTAACTGAACTGGACTGGACATAAAAATGTGGTGGTTTAATGCTCCCATTGCCCAAGGGCTGTTGTTTCCTCCACTTGGGAAAACATTCAGGCATAAGAACATGACTTGTGCTTCTGGGGACAGAAAGGACATGCCATTGGTCCTCATCCCTGGGACCTGTCCCCCTTAACTGCCATCTTTGAGAAAAAGGCACTTTGAAGACACAGTACTTAATTATAGTGTTTTTTAAAATTAATTTTTACATTTTGAAAGAAAAAGTTGTCAGGCTGCTTATGCGAAAGCAGACCCATTAACCTCTGGAGAACAAAATGCAATGGCCAAGGGGAGCCAGGCCAGGCTGCAGCAGAGGGGAGTGTGCAGGCTCACTCTGTACACCTGTAGGGAAAGAGCCAACTGGTAGCCTATCACTCACTGGGGGTAGTGGTGGGGGTGGGAGGGGCGAGAGGTTGTTGGGGGGTGTTGATTGCTCTCTCAGGGCTGCATGGCTTCCCTCCTCAGTGCTTTCTCAGTCAGCACAAGCCTTTGGTTCTTTGGGACAATGAGTTGGGTGGTTTCTGTGCAGACAGGGTCTGCACTGGGATACTGGAAGTGCCGTGTGCCCACCTGAATCACGGGGCACCCAGGATGAGCCCTCCTTCTAGCTCTTTGGGCCTTGGTTTCCTCATTTGTAAATGAGGGAATAAGACTCAGTGCTCTCCAAGCTCACTTCCAGCTCTAGCTTTTCTTTGATAGGTCTATGTTTCCCACAAACCTCTCAGGTGTCAGGCTGCTGGGCTGTGGTTTTGAGGTTTGGGCCGTAGTCATTCTTTCCTTTACCAACCATTGTTATGGGCAAAAGCTGCTGCCTGCCATGGGTTGCTAGATAAATATCCCACTGCCCCAGGGGAGATGGCTCCCTGGAATTGCACAGGTTTGTCTTGGTAGGAAACAGAGGAAGCTGGGGGGCAGGTCCCTGGTTGTTCTACCTGCTCTGTTTGTGGATACCAGACGTCAGACCATCAAAGCGCAAGGCAACTAAGGAGGGTGATTGTATTGTTTAAAAAATAAGTAAGAGTAGAAACAAAAACCCTAGAAGCTGTTTCAAAAATATTCTATTTTAACCAAGTAAGTTTGATTACACACAGAGTACTGTTGAATTGAAAGGAAGGTAATAAGAAAGTTCAGATGTTTCCTTCCAAGCAAAAGCCAGACAATGTAAAGCATTTTGTTAGTGCCAGACAGATATGGCAGTAAAGGGGAAGGAAGTCATGGCCATACTTGCCTGAGATCCGGTAGTTCAGCTTTTAAACCCATCTTCTCGAACTGCATTAATCCCCTACCCACATCCTTGTCACCTTTGTGCAGGCTGAGAAGAAGACAAAGACAAGGCATTGTTTTTGTTACCCATTAACACTTGTTTCAGAGCCATAGACTTGCAGGGAAGGATATGCCTGTGAGGTCTTTTGGCTTAGTCAACCCCTCATTGATGCTTGTAGCCCACTCTTCAGAGGGTACAATAGTTGTAGAAGAAGTAGTTGAAATAGTTGATTTCAGACTATTCTTATGGAGATGAAATAACATTTTTTTAAAATGTCCACTAAGAAGCCATGAGTAGCTACTCAATAAATATTAGTTTCCTTTCCCTTACCCTACTCCTAACCATTTTTAAATTTAAGTGACACACTTTTGAGTTACTTTACTGCACTGGTTGACATTATCTAAGCCTTTCCAGTTTGGCACCAAGAACTAACCATAGTACACCTGAGGTAGGATTTGACCCCCAGAGAGTAAAATATCCATCCATCCATCCATCCATCCATCCAAACATCCAATATTTCCAGAGCAACTGCTAGGGCCCAGGCACTATGGCAGGCACTGAAAAACACAGAAGCAAAAGACAGTGAGTCTTTTAGCTTAGTGGGGAAGACAATCCACCACATCAGAACACTAGTAAGCAGTGTTCTCAGGAGACCTTTTGGAGCTGAGAGAAGAGCTCGTAGCCAGGAGCAGGGGAGGTTCAGAAAAGGCGTCCTAGAGGTGGGCTGCCTGACTCCTGAGGCATGAGATGAATTAGACAGACTCGAGGCCTTACCAACAAGCAATGTCCAAATCCTGGACATAAGTGTAAGGCCTTGTGTACCATGCTAAAGATTTAGATTTGAATTTGAAGTCAGTGGGTAGCCTTAAACAGCATACTAAGATTTTTATTCTAGAAATATCCCTTAGCCTGCATTTCAGAGAATGCAATGGGAGAACACAAGACTAGAGGTGGTTAGATCGGCTGGGAAATCACAGCGGTGGTTCAGCTTGAAAAGGGTGGGGGGCTCAACAGAGCAGTAATGGTAGACATGGAGAAAGGGACCAACCTCAGTGAGGGCTGAGAGATGGAGTTGCCTGTTCTTTTGTTTTTTTAATTGTTGTTGTTCAAGTACAGTTGTCTGTATTCCCTTCACCTCCTCCCACAACTCCAGCCATCCCCACCTCCCTCCCCGATCCCACCTCCCACCTTGGTTTTGTCCATGTGTCCTTTATAGTTGTTTTGAGATGCCTGTTCTTTGTGACCATTTGGATGTGGGGCATGGGGAAGAGCAAAGACTCAGAAAGACCCCCAGAAGACAGAGGCTTCTGAGTCTGGGTGGCAAGTGATATTCACTGTGGTGAGTAGCTTGGGAGGTCAGGATCAAGGAATCAGAGGGAACAGTGCCAAGTTTTGGACAAGGAGAACATTCATATTTAAGGTTTGCCAGAGGGAAGCAGGCCAGAGAGAATTAAAAATCACGATGGGGAAAAATGTCCAGGAGATTAAGGAAAGATCAAGCTTCAAGAAGGGGAGCTATGTGGTATCTAAGTCTGCAGTCGAGCAAGATCAGGGCTAAAAATCTTTAACTAAATAGTCAAAGTCAAGGTCATCAGTGACATCAACAAGAACAATTTCCATGGAGAGTCTGAGCCAAGGTTTGTGGAGTGAATGGGAGGTGAGCAAAAGGAGAAATTTGCAGACTGTTCTTTCAAGAAGCTCGTCTCTGTAGAGCAAGCAAGAGATGGGGTGGTTGGTGCTTAGGGGATATAGCTGAGGTGGAGGCAGAGAAGGCAGCTTGGGAAACAACCAGGAGGAATGAAAGTGAGCAGCAGGAGGTTGCTGGCAGCAACTAGGAGGGGGAGAGAATGCTCTTGGCAGGTAGTGTGGGCATTAAAGGAGCAGAGATTGTCCTGCAGGAATAGAAGAGTGTGTGCCCCTAGCAGGCATCAGGAAGGGATGTGACATCCTCATGGTACAAGAGAAGGCACCTGGTTGAAGTGGAAGGCACAGGTTGAAGGGACTCTGGGCAGAGGCCTAACGTGGCTGAGGTGATGGCAGTGGCAGGGGTGACAGGGCCATTCATTCACTACCAGGTGGGTCCCTGGCTTTCCTCTGGTTCCATTTTGTTTTGAAGAAAGCAAAAGGCAGCCCATCACCACTCTAACCTGTTGAGGTGTTTTTGCACTGTGCTTCTGTCATCCCATACATTGGCTGGCTGCAGACTAAGACTCACTCTCCAGGACCTTCCCACCTTCTTGGTACAGAATGGAAAGACTTTGAAATAACCGTTCAAAGCTCTGTATGGTACAATCCAGGGGGAAGAGAGAAGCAGGATCAGAATGCAGAAGAGATGACATTTGTACCTGATCCCAAGGCAGCACCGGGCAGGAAGGGCTGGAGGGGATGGAACTAGAGAGTAGCAACAGAAATGATGAGGCCCTTCAGACAGTCTGTAGGACTTGGGCTTTCTTTTTTATCCTTCTTTCTTTCAAGTATATTTTATTAATTATGCTATTACAAATGTCCCATTTTTTTCCTTCTCTCTATTCCCCTCCACCCTGCACCCTGCCATCAGCATCCCTCACTCCTTGCTTCATGTTCATGGGTCGTACATGAAAGTTATTTGGCTTCTCCATTTCCTATACTATTCTTAACCTCCCCCTATTTTCTACCTACCATTTATGTTCCTTATTCTATGTACCTTTTACCCCATTCTCTCCTCTTCCCTTCCCTGCTGATAACTCTCCATGTGATCTCCATTTCTGTGATCCTGTTCCTATTCTATTTGTTTGCTAGTTTTTGTTTTTGGTTTTGTTTTACGTTTAGTCGATGATAGTTGTGAGTTTGTTGTCACTTTACTGTTCATAGTTTTGATCTTCTTTTTCTTAGATAAGTCCCTTTAACATTTCATTTAATAAGGGCTTGGTAATGATGAACTCCTTTAACTTGACCCTATCTGGGAAGCACTTTATCTGCCCTTCCATTCTAAATGATAGCTTTGCTGGATAGAGTAATCTTGGATTTAGGTCCTTGCCTTTCACAGCTTGGAATACTTCTTTCCAGCCCCTTCTTTCCTGTAAGGTTTCTTTTGAGAAGTCAACTGATAGTCTTATGGGACTCCTTTGTAGATAACTCTCTACTCTCCTCTTGCTGCTTTTAAGATTCTCCCCTTATCTTTAATCTTAATTAATTTAAGTATGATGTATCTTTGTGTGTTCCTTCTTGGGTCTAATTTCTTTAGGACTCTCTGAGCTTCCTGGACTTCCCAGAAGTCTATTTACTTTGCCAGATTGGGGAAGTTCTCCTCCATTATGTTTTCAAATAAGTTTTCAATTTCTTGTTCTTCCTTTTTTCTTCTGGCACCCCTATGATTCAGATGTTGGAATGTTTGAAGTTGTCTCAGAGGTTCCTAGCCTCTCCTCATTTTTTTGAATTCCTGTTTCTTCATTCTGTTCTGGTTGAATGTTTATTTCTTCCTTCTTCTCCAAATCATTGATTTGAGTTCCAGTTTCCTTCGCTTCACTGTTGGTTCCCTATACATTTTCCTTTATTTCACTTTGTATAGTCTTCACTTCTCCCTCTAATTTGTGACCATACTCAACCAATTCTGTGAGCATCCTGATTACCAGTGGTCTGAACTCTGCATTGGATAGGTTGGCTATTTCTTTGCTGCTTAGTTCTTTTTGGGGGGGTCTTGATCTGTTGTTTCATTTGGGCCATACTTCTTTGTTTCAGTGCACCTGTTACATTGTAAGGAGCAGAACCTTGGGTATTTGCCAGGGAGGGGCAACCCACTTCACTGCATTGTGGTGATGTATGTGGAGAGGGAACAATGCCACTTGTTTTGCTCTCAGCTGGCTTTCAGTCCCTTTCCTAGCTACCCATAAGTGAATTGTGCTCTCCTGGTGCTGATTACCAGGTGAGTGGGTTTGTGTACATTCTAGGACCCTGTGTGTCTCTCCAGTGAATACTCCTGTGAGGCTGGGAGTTCTCTTGATGTTGCAACCCCCAGAGGTTTTTACAGCCAGAGGTTTTGAGGCTTTCTTTTTTCCCCTGCACTGGAACCCTGGCTTGTGTGGTCTGTCTTGCTCCCCAGTTGTTCCTCCCTGTTTATCCACACACAAATGTGGGACCACCATCTCGCCTTCCCAGTCCAGCCCCTGCCTTGCTGCATGTCCACTCTACTCCTCCTAACAGTCTGAGTGAATGTTTCTTCTTTAACTCTTTGGTTGTTGGACTTCCATACAATTAGATTTTCTGGCAGTTCTGGTCTTTTGTTTTAAAATAAGTTGTTGTCCTTATTTTGGTTGTGTGAGGAGGCAAAGTGTATCTGCCTAAGTCTTGGCTTTCCACTTTAGGTTCTCATCCTTATAGCTTGCTGCTCATATTATTGATGTACAACTTGTGTCTGACTTGAGGAAAGAATTCTTCCTTGTGTGTGTGTGTGTGTGTGTGTGCACGTGTTTTGAGGTAAGGTGGTGAAAGCACAGAGAAGATGAAAATATAGCAGGAACACTGAATCAACAGGTGGAAGGAAGCATTCTACTCCCAGTGAAGTGATCAGCCAGCAGAAGTGCGACCCCTTGTCCTAAAACCAACCTGAAGATGCAGGAGAAACCAGGGAAGGTTTGTGGGTCCAAAAAATTTGGGAGGAGACAGAAAAATATTGGATCTCAGTCTGGGGAGAAGTGGGAAATAGTGGGTGGCTAGAAAGGAGGTAGCCTGATGTCACTCACAGGCTGAGAGAAGGTGAGACTTTTCAGGTAAGTCATATTCTCTCCATCCTGTTGCCCTGGCTGGATCATTTCTCACTGGTCAGCCACAAGGCAGGGAAATGCCACATTCCACCCAATGCAGCCAGGAGTGAGAGGTTACCATTAGGATGGAGATGAAGGAGGCTGGGCTCCAGTGAAGGTGAAAGGTACAGGTGATTGTTAAATCCTCCCTGAGGGTGGCCTTCTCCCCTCTCCAGATCAAGAGAGTGTGGGCTGGACAGTCACAGCCAAGGGGAAAAGCAACTCTGAAAGGAGAAATGCCCAACTGGGACATTCTTCAAGGGGCAGGGTCTCCTGGCTGGTTTGGAGAGGGGCACAAGCTACAGCCCAGAATCCTGCTTTTTCCATGGGATTTTATATTACTTGTCTAAACAGTCAATGGTGTTAAGGAAATATTAACTTCTAGGGAAGATTATCAGGATATCGAAAGGGAATAATTATCAGATGAAAAAGTTTAACAAGCTGAACACACCTAGCTGGGTAGGACAGAAACCATATGAACAAGAATTTAAAATAAACATTATATCTTCAAGAAAATATGAAAGGAAATTATAAGCCTGAAGTAGAAATAAGCATTTATGAAAAACTGGAACATTTATTTAGAATGATGGACAATATAGGTAAAAATATAAAAAATTAATAAGTCACCACTAGATATATCTATGGTGAAATTTAGTAATCAAATTGACATCCATCTTCTCAATAGGATAAAGAAAATTTAAAAAATTCTTCTTTTCAAGGAGAAAAGTGAATAATAATTTCAGAGTGTTCAAGAACTTAGAATAAAGAGGTCTAGCCATAGCAATTAATACTATAAGTGCACAGGATTCCAACATGGTTGGGTGAGATCAAAGAGCCTCTGTTCTCTGACCAGAATGCTGTGATATTGGTAATTACTAATAAAGATATAGTTTAAAAAATTTCCACCTATTTGGAAATAATTCCTATTCAGTGAGGACTACATATGAAAAATTGCAAAATAATGATGAACAATAATGAAAGGACTGTGAGTTGAAATTTGAGAGACATAGCTAAAGCAGTACAAGCAAAAGATGTGGGTTTAAAATAACACATTTATCACCCAACCAAAGAGGTTGACACAAATGAGTCAAGTAATCAACTGAGGTATTTAGGACAAAAGCAACAGAGGTACCAGATACAAACAACATAAAATAAAAGAAAAGATGAGGACATAAATCAGTGAAATAGAGAACAGCAACAACAGAGATGATTAACAAAACTAAAGCTCAACTCTGACAAGTAAATCTCTAACAAAAATGACTGAGAATAGATGACATGTACACAAAACAAAGGCTTAGAAAGGGAAAATCACTGCCTAAGAAACTGAAATATCAAAAGAATAATAAGAAATAGAAAGCCAAAAATTTGAAAACCTAAATGCATTAGGTGCATTGTAAATTATGTATATGTATGTATGTATATATTTATAACTTGTATGTATACAATTACATAAGAAATAGAAAATTTGAATAGAAATGTCTGTAATTGCTAATGGGATTGAAACATAATAAAAAACATTCCCTATCTCCCTAAGAAAGGCCTAGATACACAGTTTTACGGGCTAGTTTCACTGAGCTTTAAAAGAATAAAGAATCTATCTTACATGAGTTGTTTTGGAAAATTTTTAAAAGGGAGAACTTTGTCTGACTTATTTTTATGATACTAATATATATCCTTGACTCCAAGATCATATAAGGACAATAAAATAAAAGAAAGTAATAGTTAAAAAAAGAAAGTTATAGTTCTATTTCATTTGAATTTCCAAATTAAATATTAACTCAGTGAATCCAAGAGAGTATTTAAAAATGCATAATGAACAAGTAGATTTACTCCAGAAATGTAAGGATCATTAAAACTCTTAAAACCCATCACAGAAAATGGCTATGAAACTAGAAATAGAACTTCTTTAATTTGATAAAGGCTATATTTACCAAGAATTTACCGCAAATATGTACGTAACAGAAAAACTGTTAATTACATAATTTGGAACAAGATAAGGTGATAATGAAGCATTGTTAATATTTAATTCACTATTGAAGTCCTGGCCAATGTAATAAAGCATGAAAAATGGGAAAAAAAGAATAAGGATAGAGAGGGAAAGAACACAGAGTCATTTGCAGAAGATCTGATAATTTATGTGGGAAATTCAACAGTACCAAGAGACAAACCACTTGAACTAGTAAGCTATGTTGGCAAAGCCATTGGATACAAGGCCAACTTACACAACTCAACTGAGAGAATAGGAAAAAAAGATCTTTTCAGAGCAACAAAAACTATAAAGTACCTAGGAAACTGTCTAGTAAAGAGTGTGTAAGACTTTTAAGGACAAAATCTTTAAATTCTATTAAAGATTATCATAACACTTAGATAAAGGGAGAGGTATACCATGTCCATGATTTTATACCAAAAATGTAAATTCCCTACAAATTCATCCATAAATTCAATGAAATTCTAAAGGAAGTAAGATAGAATTTTTGGACTAGCTTAATAAACTAATTTTAAAATAAGTATAAAATAATAAAGGTCCATCAATTCTAAGATAATTTTGAAAAGGAGGAAATAGGGATGTTCACCCTATCATGCACTGTAGATATGCAATGAATTCTACAAGAATCCAATGAGTGTGCTTCTGGTGCAGCATCAGGGAAACAGGCCCACACAACAGAACTGAGTACAAAAATAAACTCATAATGAACTACATATGTGTGTTCTTCCTATGAGACAGGTGGCATACACATCATGGAAACAGAATGACCTATCATAGGTGACATTTGGAGAACTGGTTTAGTATATGGAAAAAATAATTCAGATTTTTATCTTCTACCATATATAAAAATGAACTCTAAATGAATTATAGAACTTAACAGATCTATGGGGAGGAAATGAATTGCAGACCTAAATGTGAAAACTAAAGTTATATGAAGAAGAAGATGAGGGAGCTTGTGTGTGTGTATGTATATGTGACTTTGGGGTGAGCTTAAAGATTTTTAAAGCAATACTCAAAAAGCACAGGTCATGAGGAAAAAAAACAAATGATAGACATGACCACATTAAGAAATTTTGTTTGGTAAAGAACACCAAAGACATAAGTGAGAGATTGGTGATGGACTTGAAAATATTTGTAACTTTTAAAACTGACAAGGAATTAATTTCCAGAATATATCAGGAACCATCACGAATCAAGAAGGAAAATTTAGGAAACTTTTTACAAAACTAGGCAAAGGATATGAATTCATAGGAGGCTTACAAATACTTGGAGAGATGCTCAACCTCCCTGGTGATAAAAGACACACAAAACAAAACAAGATGCCATTTTCCACCCATGAGATTAGCAACCATTGGAAAGTACAATACCACCAAGAACTGGAGAGGATTTGGGGAATGAGAGCTCTCAAGAATTCCGGTGGGAGCGTAAAATTGCACACCCTGGAGAGTTAGCTGGTATTCCTTTGTAAATTGTTTTTATACTCCAAAATTAAGCAATCCCACTCTTGGGTATATGCCCCAGAAAAATTCATGAACAAGTCTTGGAGGAAACATGAAAAACTCTGTCCAGTGATGCGTTGTTTATAGTAGCAGAGAGCTGTCTAACCAACACACCCTTCCCAGAGAAAGGGGAAGTTATAAATAATATTATTAGCTAGCTAGCTTTTTGTTTTTGAGCAGTTAAATAGTTCTGGTGCCAAGCGTGTGTCAAAGCTCTGCAGATGCACGAAAAACTCATTTAATCTTCATAGCCACCCTGTGATGTGGGAACTCTCAGTACCTCACTTTATACATTAGGAATGTGAGGCACAGCGCAGTTAAGTAATTTGCCCAATATCACGTGAAGAGCCAAGATATGGTAGGTGAATATAATGAACTACTCTATGGTAGTCAGAAACCATGGACTAGATTTAGTGACAAGATGTTAAAAGCACAGTGCTGAATGAAAAGTCAGATGTATAACACAATACCACTCCTGCAAAATAAAGAAACATGTATACACCAAAAATATTAGGTGTCCTCCAGTAAAAGGACCCATGTTCAAGGACATTTGAGTGGGTCCTTATAGGTGGCAATAGGGAGGGGAGATGAAAAATGAGCAACCTTGCCCTGGCTGGGTAGCTCAGTTAGAGTATCATCCCGATACTCCAAGGTTTCAGGTTTAATTCCATACAGAAAGCAAACAATGAGTGCATAAATAAGTGGAACAACAAATCAATGTCTCTCTCTCTCTCGTTCTCGCTCTCAAATTTTAAAAAAATGAGTAGCCTTGCAGATAATATTGATTATCATCCATCTTGCCTATGGGAGCATGATAAGCCAACAGTGGAATGGCACAGCCAGGTAATAAATGTCCACCAACCAAGTTTACAGCAGCCAGAGAGACAGCACACCTCACCTCGTTCCTTGCACCTGCACACAGGGCTTTAAGTCACCTCCTCATCTTCTCAGAGATCCCCTTTGATAGACGCTGTCACTACCCACTGCACAGTAGGGGAACCTGGGGTCTGGAAGTTAAATGACCAGCAGAAGGACTCTGTGAACCAGAGGCCCAGACATTAAAAAGGAAACCAGTGCCATTAGAACCCATTTGGGACAGTTGAGGAGCCAAGGACAATGTAGCTGAGAAAGAAGGCTGCCACAGTGGGGCCCTCACATTGACCCTATTCACCGAGGGCTGCTAGGCACAAGCAAGAACAGAGAGCAGGGAAATGAAGATTTTGTCCATTGCCATTGCCTCTGTAGTTTATCTATACACACAAAATTAAAAGAAGGCCAATGTTCTCCTTGCTGTCTAAGAAGGTTTCTGGGCCACCAGTCCTCACTGCTTCCTGGACACACTAATTTTAACAAAACCCCTGGAACATGAATTTAGGGAGCAAAAGCTATTTAAAATCAATCTCTCCTCCACACACGTGCACGTGCACACACACACACAGAGTTATCACTGCTTCCAGATTCTCTACAGTTTCATCGGTGTTTTTTCCCTCTTGTGATGGGGCATAGCTATTCAAATTACAGAAGGAGCTTCCCAGAAAATCTAGCTGATGGTAGGTAGGGGTTGCTTTCAGGCACTGATGCATAGAAGCACATGTTCAGGTGTGAGGCTGTGTGGGGTATGTGTGTTTGGTATGTGCTGGAGAAATGATGAACATGGGCGAATCTTTTCTTTTTATAACACATTCCAGCTGAGATTTCCACAGGGTCTGAGGGTTTACACAAAGCCATGAGGGGAAGGTGGGTTGACCGGAGGCCACTTGAGGGAGGGGCTGACACAGTGCTGGATTGCTGTGGCTGGTAGGGCTC
This sequence comes from Carollia perspicillata, assembly GCA_004027735.1. Taxonomy (NCBI): domain Eukaryota; kingdom Metazoa; phylum Chordata; class Mammalia; order Chiroptera; family Phyllostomidae; genus Carollia; species Carollia perspicillata. Next base: position 34,875 of record PVKM010002781.1, read on the forward strand.
CTCACTCAGGCTCTGCCGAGGTGTCACAGGCAGAGGCATCCATAGAGGGGTTTTCTGTGCTCTGGTCTTTAAGTACCACAGAAAGGGCAGCAGGCTGGGGAACAGAAAAGTTCCTAGTTTTGGTTTTGCCTACTCCCAGCCATGAGAGACTTTGTGAATTAAACAGGAATCATCAGATTAGTGCCTCTGACCTCTCAAGGGGAGGGATATGGTGTATGAGATTTATGAGGTTCAACCTGCAAACTGCTTTCAAAACCATGAAGTGCTGTGGAGAATGCTTTGTTTTTCTTCCTATGATAACATCACATGTTTTCATCTGTACCTTCTTGGAACTTCCACAGACTCTTGGATCCTCTTCAAGTCCTAGTGGAGGTGGGAGGTGGGAGATGGGGTGGTGGTGGTGGTAAGCTTGTTACATTTCACGTATAGAAAGCCCAGGAACTGTTCTCACAAGACACCCTGTGTCAGCAAGGCAACAGAGGACCAATGTCTGATTGATTCCTTTTTTGGAGGAGTGATGTTTGTTGGAAGGAGGAGGGGAGGGTGGTATGGTTGCAAACTGAAGAGCCCAGACTTGTGGAAATGTTGGTCTAAGGCTTGGCCACTCTGAGTGGAGCTTACTGGGTTCCTTGGGTCCTTCTTCTTCTTTTTATGGCCTTCTGAATCATCCAAATAGTTCCTTGGGTCCTTCTTTACTCACCTATAAAAAAGTCATGATTTGGTGAGGATGCTAAGGATCCACTTATGGACGGCGTTCATATCAGAGTCCTGGAGACATACTGGCTTTTCCTGTCACACAGTCTGCATCACATTTGTTTTTGATACTTGCTTGCTTTCAAAACACCTTAATACATTTATCCCCAGAATGTTGGGTTACTTTCAACTTCATGCCTTTGAAAGATAAAAGCTCTCCACCTTTTTGACGCCAGCAGCGGCAGGTAAGCTGGAGCCTAAGCTACTGTGACAAAATTCTGGTTTCATCCACCAGAACCCATGAAGCTGCTTTCTCTTTTTATGCTCTGCTATTGTCAGAGTGCTGGAGATCTCTATTAATAGACTAAGTATTTCATGCTGCCAGTCATTTTCCAAGAGGAGGCAACGATGCAGCCAACCAGGCTCAGCTGGCCCCTTTTGCACTGAGAAGTTTCAGCTGGGTATGTGGCCATAATTGGGTTATGAGTCTGCTAATATGACTGTGCTGCCTGGAAATGCAAACACCATGAGTCAGTTAAACATCAAGGTGAAGTTATTTCTAGCTGATCAATTGCAGTGTCTCCCTGGCAGCTGAGGCTTGGGTGACAGGAGAGATGGATTTGGCAGGCAAAGCTGCTCTTTCTCTCTATCCATGTCTTTGCCTTCATCTTTTTTTTTCAAATACAGTTTACATTCAATATTACTCTGTATTAGTTTCAGATGTACAGCACAGTGGTTAGACAATCATGCACTTTACAGAGTGCTTCAGGTACCCACCTGGCTCCATATATAGTTTTCATGGTGTTATTGACTATATTCCCTATGCTGTAATCTACATCTCAGTGACTATTTTCTAACTACCTATCTGTACTTCTCAATTCCTTCACCTTTTTCACCTAGCCCCCAACACTTCTCCTTTCTGTCAGCCATCAGTCTGTTCTCTGTATCTATGAGTCTGTTTCTGTTTTGTTTGTTTGTTCTTTAGATTCCACATATGAATGAAATCATATGGTATTTGTCTTTCTCTGACTGGCTTATTTCACTTAGCATAAAATACTCTCTAGGTCCATCTATGCTGTCACAAAAGGTAAGATTTCTTTCTTTTTTATGGCAAGTTGTATCCCATCGTATGAATGTACCACAGCTTTTTACAATGAAGCAATAAAAGTGCCCATCAATAGATGAGTGGATAAAAAGGCTGTTGCCTTTATATTTGGAAGCATAGATTCCACCTTCCTGCTCTGGGCAGCCTGCCTTGCAGGTGCAGACTCCCAGCAGAACAGAGGGTTCAGTTGGTTCTATTCAAACAATTGAATGGAGGGTTCAATTGGTTCAGCAAACATTAAATCAACTCCTATTGTGTGTCCAAAGTACACAAAAAACAAGGTTCTTCCTTTTGAAGTTATGAATATTAAATATTCTTGTTCTAACAGTTCAAATGATAAGGTAGAAAGTCATCCTTTTCCCCTAAGCCTACCTCTCTGAGGTATGCAATGTTGAGTTTCTATGTGCTTCCATATGTTTTCTATACTTCTACAAACATACATGTTTAGGAATGTTATCATAACAAAAAGACCTAATACTTCTGTCCAGAAGGTATCCATCCATATAATATGAAAAACAGAGACATTTGTTGAAGAAGATATGAAATGGAAGAAACATTGTACATAGGGCAATGACACCTCAGTCCCCTTCAGAGTAGGCACCTTGGGACCTCACACAGTTCTCCCAATAGCCACCAGCTGCCCCATTGTATTTTCCTTAATCTCATTGAGAGTCTGACATCTCTTTCCTTTTGAAGGTGATTTTAATTTTGGGAAAAGCCAGAAGTCACAGGGTGAAATATATATATAAGGTTTGTCTGAAAAAAGTCCAACCATTGTTAATATAACAAGAATGGTTTGTGTGACATTGATGTAACCTGGCAGCCAAGGAGAGTGGACTGGAATGCAGTTGTGTGAACAATGATGATTTCACTGTGCTAGTCAGTGGGGGTGGTAGATGCTGTTGAGTGAGCACGTGTACTGTGTGGCTGTCACATTCAAAATGAGTGAGTAGAGCAATGAACCTGCATCAACTTTTGTGTCAAGCTTGAACATTTCTCTCTGGATGATTCAGAAGTCCACAGCTATGGGCAACCAGTGATTGGCAACTTCATCATGACAATGCACATGCTCATGCATCATGTCTTGTGTACAGTTTCTTGGTGAAACATCAAATTGCCCAGGTGACTCAGCCCCCCTATAGCCCAGATTTGGCACCCTGAGACTTCTGGCTTTTCCAAAAAGCAAAATCACCTCTGAAAGGGAAGAGATTTCAGACCCTCGATGAGATTCAGGAAAGTATGATGGGGCAGCTGATGGTGATTGGGAGAACTGTGAGAGGCCCCAAGATGCCTGCTTCGAATGCAACTGAGGTGTTATTGTCCTATGTGCAATGTTTTTTGCCTCTTGTATCTTCTTCAGTAAATTTCTCATAGTATATGGCTGGATACTTTATGGACAGGCCATATATATAATATTATATATTATATATTATAAATAATATAAATAATATAAATATATTGTATATATTATAAATTTATATATATATATTTCTTCCAACATCCTCTTTTTCATATGCCCATATAACATGAAAAGTTTCTAGGTTAATATATATAAATCTAGCTAATTTCTTTTCAATATCTGCACACAATTACACACTATGGTTATTGCACAATTCACGTAATCATTTTCCTTCAGAAGTACATTCAGTTGTTTCTAGTGTTTTTGCTCTCAGATGCTTTCTATGGAAGTACAGTGTGCCAAAAATGGGCCCTTTGGGAGTAGACAGACCTGGGTCTGAATCTCGGCTTTGTATTTACTATATGACCTTATGGGTGTTATCCAAGCTCCTCTAGCTTCAATTTCTTTTTTAAAAAAGATTTTACTTATTTTTAGAGAGAGGGGAAGGGACATAGAGAGCAAGAGAAACATCCATGCGAGAGAGAAACATTGAATGGTTGCCTCTTGCATACCCCCAGCTGGGGACATGGCCCACAATCCAGGCATGTGCCCTGACCAGGAATTGAACTGGCAACCTTTTGCTTTGTGGGAAGACATCCAACCCACTGAGCTACACCAGTCAGGACTAGCCTCAATTTATTCAGTTGCAAAATGGGGGCAGCAAACAGTTTGAAGCAATGAGGTAGAAATCAAATGAGATGATCTACATCAACTATTTATAAGGAGGGCCGACATACACGAGTGTTGTAGATGTCAATGGTGACTCCAGTTTCAGATATCTTCCTCTGTCTTGCCAGAATGCTCGCTGCTATAATTTAAAAAGAGGACTCTGCAGGGCTGTGACTCTGGGAAGAAAGTCATTGGAGAAATTCAGGTCCAGCTTATGCCAGCTCTACCAAATCTGCAGATAAAGATGCAGACTCTGCTCAGAGATGCAGGCTGGGGAAGTTCCTGTGTGGACTCAGGAAGGAGATGGCTCTCTTGCCTCTGCTCTGTGAGCTGCACACCTTTGAGTGTTTCCAGTTACCCTAGGTCAGTGCATTGTGTTCAGAGAAGTGGAAGGGTTTTATGCAAGGTTCTCATGCAATGGATGTCTCTGGCCTAGTCATGGTGCCAGAGACCACTTTACTATGTGGCAGATGGGCTTCTGCTGCCGCTGCAGTCACTGATCCCACCCATGTGAATAACTGGCGCCACTAGAAGTTCTCCTTAAGGGCTGTGGTGGTTTGTCTAGGTGGCCTTGATTCTCAGTGGTTATAATTCTCAAGTGCCATTAAGTTAGTCTTGTACCATTAGCCTTCTCTGTTGAAGAACTTAGAACAGGTGGGGTCTGGCTGTCAGCCCCTGCATCCTACAAATCAGGCCTCAAGGTAGAGCATTCTCCCTACCACACCTGTGTTCACAGGGCTTCCAACCCCTTCACTCCCAGAAAGAGGTTGACATGGTTTTTTGTAGGGCACCTTCATTCTAGGGTCCAGGGGCCAGTTGTGTAGTCCCAGCGTCTTTTCTTTGTTTTTCCCGAGGCTCCAGGACCATCAGACAGATACACCCTGATGGCCTCCTTTGATATCCTAGAAATCTCTGGGTGTGTATACAGATTAGGCTCCTCCATCAGTTTTCACAGGCTTACTTTCCTATGTGCTCAGAATATTCTAGGTCAGGGGTTCAAACAGTGATCCACACACTGTTTTCAGTCACTAGTTCACAGTGACATGAGAAAGTAAGAACAAGGTGCTGAATTTTCATAAAGCTAAGCATATTTGATTTAAAAGATTCTTTTTTATCCTTTGGGATTGAGAGATTACTTTTTGGTCATTAAAATGTTTTTTTAAATGGTGATCATTTCTTTTTTGACAAATGGAAGCATTTAATTTTCAATAATATTTTATTTTAGCTTCTGTGATTATTCTCAAGAATGGTGCTCATATTTCCACTGGGTTTTAATGTTTTTCATGTTGGTTTTCAAGATAATCTATATTTTAAAAACTTTAACCCCCTAAGGAAAATATTTACAAGTATATCATAATTTGTCATGTCACTTAATTTTATGTATCATGCTTTTCAATGTGTAGTTTATATTTTTATGTATTTACTTCCCTTTTTTGTAATTTATATAATAAACATTAGTGGAAATAAATCTAACTCTATTTTACATTTTATTTGAAATTTGTATGATTTTTTTACTTAAACTTTATTAAATCTTAAATGGATTGATTTCTCACAAAATGTCTTGAAAAGCTACAGCAATCTTGAGACAGAAGCACAAAATTGGAGGTATCATACTACCTGATATTGAACTATATTACAAGGATATAGTAATGAAAACAGCATAGCACTGGCATAGAAACAGACACATAGACCAATGGAACAGAATAGAAAGCCCAGGATTCAGAATAGAAAGCCCAGGAATAAGCCCACATGTATATGGTAAATTAATATGTGACAAAGGAGGCAAGAACATACAATATGGTAAAGACAATCTATTCAATAAATGGTGTTGGGAAAATTGAACAAATACATGCAAAAAATAAAACTAGACTACCTTATTACACTATATACAAGAAGAAACTCAAAATAAAGACTTAAATGTAAGACTCATAACCATAAAACTCCTAGGAGAAAACATAGGCAGTAAGATCTCTGATATCTCTCTTAGCAATATTTTTTCTGCTATATCTCCTTGGACAAGGGAGACAAAAAAATTAAAAATGGGACATTGAATTAAAAAAATTTGCACAGAAAAGGAAAGCATCAACAAAACCAAAAGACAACCTACTTAATGGGAGAAGATATTTGTCATTGATACATCTAATAAGGGGTTAATACCCAAAACTTATAAAGAACTCATACAACTCAACACCAAAAAGCAAACTCCATTTTAAAAATAGTTAGAAGACCTGAACAGACACTTCTCTAAAGAGGACATACAGATGATCAAAAGACATATGAAAATAGGCTCAATGTCACTAATCATCAAAGAAACGCAAATTAAAAATCACAATGAGATATCACCTCACACCTGTGAGAATGGTTATCACCAATAAATCAACAAACAACAAAGGTTGGTGAGAATGTAGAGAAAAGGGAACACTTGTGCACTGTTGGTGGGAATGCAGATTTGTGCAGCCACTGTGGAAAACAGTGTCGAGGGTCCTCAGAAAAACTGAAAAATGGAAACTGCCTGATGGCCTAGTGATTCCACTTCTGGGTATATAACTGAAGAAATCCAAAACACTAATTAGCACCTCTTGTTCACTGCAATGTTATTTACAACATCCAATACATGGAAGCAATCCAAGTGCCCATCAATGAACAAGTGGATAGAACAGTTGTGGTATGGCTTTTGGACAAGATGGCAGAGTAGAAAAACGTGGTACTCACATCTTCCTGCAACTACATCAAAATTACAACTAAACTACAGAAAAAACATCATTCGGAACCACCTGAAATCTAGCTGAACAGAAGTCCTATAACTAAGGATATACAGAAGAAGTCACATTGAATGGTAGGAGGGGGAAGACTTGGAACAGTGTGGTTCCGCAGCCAAATTTGGTGGTTAAAAATTGGGAGGGATATATTGGCTGTGGAGGTCCCCCTCATGAGTGGTCCCAGCCCCACACCAGGTGCCCCAGCCCTGGGTTTCACTGCCAGGGAGAGAAGTGTCCATAACTTCTGGCTGTAAAAAACAGTGAGGATTGCCACTGAGTGCGACAAAGGACTGAGGGAACCTCTCCTTGTAAAGTGCCCGTGCATGAACTTACTTGGACTCACTCACTCTCAGCTCCAGTGCTAGGCAGCAGCTTGAAAGGCACCAGGGACATAGGAAGAATAACTGAATTGTCTGGCTTTGGGGTGAGGGTTGGAGAGAAAGCTTTATCCCAGACAGAAATGGTAGAGGCCATTGTTCCTTGCTGAGCCTTTTGCCAACAAACTTGGCAGGCAGGGACTATATCTGAGTCTCCATCAACCTGGCTGTTTGCCCAACCCTGGTGATCTCCTGAAACTTTGTCCAACCCAAATTACGGGCTTACCCAAGCCATTTCCAGTGGTTTTTCCTTACAAATTGCCTGTCTTGGCTCATGCTTCAGACTTTCCTAAAATCTCTCAGAGGTCAATAAAGCCTAAACAAGAAGTATCTGGCCTTGGCATACCCTGTACCTCTTGCTAAGTGGCTTTATGCTAGGCACTAGTAGCAATCAGCCTTGGTTCTCTTCTGGGCTACTCCTGGGGACCTCCAAGCCCAGCACAAATGGCAGCCATCTGCAGATCACTTGGTAGTTCATGCCAGATGGCCCTGGACAGGGCACATGTGGCAGCTGACCTTGACTTGTACTTCATGAGAGGTCCTAGGGCCAGCACACACAGAAGAGAGCCTGAGAGGTATAGGGCATGCCAAGGCCAGATGCTGCTTGTTTGGGCTTTATCAGCCTTTGAAAGATTTTAGGAAACTCTGAAACATGAGGCAAGACAGGCCATTTGTGAGGAAAACCAAAGGAAATGGCATGGGTAAGCCATGCCAGAGCACCACCAAACCACCTCCATGGGAAACTCACCCAAGGGAAAACAATTCAGACCCCAGAGTCACCCTGAAGTTGAGTCCTGCTCCGTGGGGTAAGCCCCTGCACAGCAGCTCCTCTATTGTAGTCTTGGCTGGTCCTCACAGGTGATCATTGTAGGGGTAAATCCCTCACATTGACATGCCAATAGCAATCAAGGCTCAACTATGATGGGATGGTGTACACAGGCCAAACAGGGGGTGCACCTGGAGTGCTCGGCTTGGGTGACTAGAAAGGCTATGCCACTGGGACCCTACAGGACACTTACTATATAAGGTCACTCTACCAAGGCAAGGAGACACAGCAGCTCTACCTAAAACACAGAAACAAAAGCAGAGATGCAGCCAAAATGAAGAAACAAAGAAACATGTCCCAAATCAAAGAACAGAACAAAACTCCAAAAAAAGAACTAATAGAAATGGAGACAAGCAATATACTAGATACAGAGTTCAAAACACTGGTTATAAGGATGCTCAATGAACTTTGGGAAAAAGAATATGAACTTAGTTGGAACTTCACCAAAGAGCTAGAAAACATTAAAAAGAACCAATCAAAAATAAAGAATACAACAACTGAAGTGAAGAATACATTACAGGGAATCAACAGTCGAGTGCATGGAGCAGAGGATCAAATCAGTGATTTGGAAGATAAAGAAGCAGACAACTCTCAATCAAAACAGAAAAAAGAAAAAAATACAAAAAATGAGGAAAGTGTAAGGAGCCTCTGAAACAATTTCAAGCATACCAACATTTGCATAATGGGGGTAATGGAAGGAGGAGAGAGAGAGCAAAAAATTGAAATCTTTTGTGAAAAATAAAGACAGAAAACTTCCCTAACCTGGTGAAGGAAATACAAGTTCAGAAGCACAGAGGGTCTCAAACAATATGAACTCAAAGATGACCACAACAAGACACTTCATAATTAAAAGGCCAAATGTTAAAGACAAAGAGACTCTCAAAAGCAATAAGAGAAAAGCAGTTAGTTACCTACAAGGGAGCTCTTACAAGATGGTCAGCTGATTTCTCAACAGAAACTTTACAGGCCAGAGGGATTGGCAAGAAATTTTCAAAGTGATGAAAATCAAGGACTTATAACCAAATTTACTCTACCCAGAAAAGCTATCATTTGGAATTGAAGGACATATAAAGAGCTTCCCAGACAAGGAAAAGGTAGAGGAGTTCATCATCGCCAAACCAGTGTTATAAGAAATGGTTAAGGAAAAAGAAGATTAAAACTATTAATAAAATGGGAATAAGTACATATCTATCAACAATTACTTTAAATGCAAATGGATTAAGTGTTCCAATCAAAAGCCATATGACTGAAAGATTAATAAGACAAGACCCTTACACATGCTGTCTACAAGAGACTCACTTCAGATCTAAAGACACACACAGATTGAAAGTAAGGGGTGGAAAAAGATATTTCATGAAAATAGAAACAAAAAAACCGTGAGAATGCAGCACTCATACCAGACAAAATAGACTCTAAAACAAAGGCTACAGCAAGATATAGAGAAGGAAACAGCAGTTCCACTTCTGGTATTTATCTGAAGAAAACCAAAACACAAAATTAAAAAGACATATGCATCCATGTTCATGGCAGCATTATTTACAGCATTATCAAGATATGGAAGCAACCGAGATGTCCATCAGTGGATAAAAGGATAAAGGAGAAGTGGTGCATATATACAATGTAATATGATTTGGCCATAACAAATGAATAAATCTTACCATCTGCAACAACATAGGTGGACCCTAGAGGGTATTGGTCTGAGAGAAATAGGTCAGACAGAGAAAGACAAATATGATTTTAATTATATGTGGAATCTAAAAAAGAAAGTAAAGGAACAGTGGACTAAAACAGATTTATAGATATAGAGAACATTTTGATGGTTGCCAGATGGGAGGCGGGTTGAGGAAATAGAGGAAAAGGTGAAGGGATTAAGAAATGCAAATTGATAGTTACAGAATAGTCATGTGGATTTAAGGTGTAGCAAAGGGAATATAGCCAATAACATTGTAATAACTATATACGGTGTCAGATTTATCTAGCTGATCACTTCCTAAATCATGTAAATATGTCTAATCACTGGGTTGTACACATGAAACTAATATAATATTGTGATTGAAGGATTAATTTTTTTAAAAAAGAACACACACAAAAGTTGTGGTACAGATATATAATTGACTATTATTTGGCCATAAAAAAGATTGATATCTTACCATTTGTGACATCATGGATGGGCCTAGAGGGCATGTGCTCAGTGAAATAAATCAGACAAAGACAAATATATGATTTCACTTATATGTGGAATCTAAAGAACAAAATAAACAAAGAAAATAGAAGCAGATTCATAAACACAGAGAACAGACTGATAGTTTCCAGAGGAGAAAAGGGTTGGGAGCAATGTGTGACAAAGTTGAAGGGATTAAGAAGTACAAATTAGCAGTTACAATATAGACATGGAGATGTAAAGTGCATCATAGGAAATACAGTCAATAGTGTTGTAACTGCTATGTAAGATACCAGGTGTTTACTTGAAATATTGGGGGGAATATCTTATAAAGCATATGATTGTCTAACCACTATGCTGTATACCTGAAACTAAAACAACTAAATTTGAATGTAAACTATAATTGAAAAATCAAATTAAAAAAATAGGTCTCTTACCTATTTGTTTTTATGTCTTTATTTGGACATTAAAAAAATGGGCAATCCTAGATGGAGTCCCAAATTTTAGAATTTTCATTATTTTTGAAATCCTGATGTCTGGCAAACACTTTTCTATGTAGTCTCTCTCCTTTCCTGCCTCTGCTGGGTGCTTCTGGTCTCCATGGAATATACTTACTTACCAGGCTTGCTGTAGCATGTCATATGAGCTTGAGAGGTGTCAGTGACACAACGGGCTGTATTGTCTGTTATTCTGTGATTGATTTGAAAAAGAAAAACATGTTCTAATGACTTCCTTATTTCTCTAAAACCTTATATTATCCTTTTCAGCTTACATTCCAGTATGTCTCTTGATTGCCTCATTAGCATAAACCTTCCTTGTTAGCTCACCGTTAGTGTTCATTCTCAACAGCTGCAACTACAACTTATACTTTTCAATAGGCACTAATTCAATACATTATAACTTCTGATTACAGCAATGGTGGTTACCATCTGACTCAGTGATTCACATGAGAAACAAGGATGGGGGTGACTCGTGGACATAACATTAATCTGATAGTACCCTAGAATCGTGCCTTCTACACCACACTTGCTGCTGGATAAACTCAGTTTCATTCACCCATTTACTCCAGTGAGTGAAATTGTTTCCTGAATTTTGGAATGTTCATTGTTTTTTGGTGGGAATTAGTGGTCTCAAACAGGGCCAGGAACGGCAAAAGTACAAGTTAGGCATCATGATAGTGTGGAGTGCAATGGGCATTTATGGCAATAGTCTCTTGTCTGGTACTGATTAGTTGTGTGACCTGGAGCAGGTCATCACTTCTATGCACCTCATCTTTCTGCATCTGGAAAACAAATAGGTTGTTCTTTACATACCACACAAACCACTGAGATATAAAACAAAGATATTAGGCTTCTATGGTACTTAAAAAATCGATCTGGATAGTGATGAGAACCCCACATTAGGCACTCACCTCCTCTATGTGGTACCGCAGGAAGGGGAAGGTTCATTATTTGTTAGTGTTGCCTTACTGACTTGTGAACTTTCAGCAGACTACAGTGCTTTGCAATGTACCCATGCCCCATTAAAATGCATTATCTACTTTGAGCCAAATTAACCTTTATAAAATGGATGAATGACTTAAAAATTCCTGCAAAGATGCATTTATTTCTATTTTGTTTGTTAGTTTATTATGTTCATTAGATTCCACATATAAGTGAGATCATGTGATATTTATCTTTCACTGACTGACTTATTTCCCTTAGCATAATATTCTCCAGGTCCATTCATGATGTTGCAAAAGATAAGAGTTTCTTTTTTAAAAAATTGCGTGTGGTATTCCACTGTGTAAATGTACCACATGGAACAGACTGACAGCTGGTGGGGTTGGAGGACTGGATGAAAGATGGTGAAGGTGTTAACCAAAGAACATTTATGCATGACCCATGGACACGGACAGGAAAAGTAAGAGAGAAAGAGAGAGCGCATCTGTATTAGCATAAACAATAATTTTAAAAGTTTGCAAAAAATAAAAAGATTCCTGCAAAGAAATGCATGTACTGAAAACAATAGTAATTTTGCAAGAACAAGAAAACAACAGAAAAACAGCAGAATTGACCCTTCTTCTGTGCCTGAGACAATATCTCCACTGGTATTGTAACAGGGTGCAAGCTAAGGGGGGGGCCCCAAATATGGATTTGTAATGGGGTCCAGAACTCAGAGTCCAGGAAATATTAGAAAAAAATATATAGGATGTTCTCACCTGCACAAGTCTGAGCTGGGGGATAGGATGCATGGAGCAGGGCCATTGAGAGTTGTTTTGAACAGCAAGTTTTGCAGATAACCTCTAGAATAGTCATTTAACACATCTATGAAACCAGTTGAAGGTTATAGATACGTTAAACAGCTGTGGCCATGCTTTGAGCCAGGGGGATGGGAGTGACTTCAACTCATGATGTAACTGGGTGGCAACTCCCCCTGGTTACAGCGCCTATGTAAGAGCTTGCAGATGATTGGCTCCATACCACAGGGCCACACCTGCCCGGACTTACTATGGCAGCCCAGTAAAGCTGGAAGAATATAGGAGTGCTGGCAAGTGAAACGGATTGTGGAAGGGGTTGGAAATGGTGCCGCAGAGGAAGATTGGTGCTGGGATTTAAACCCAGGTGTGGCAGCCATGTGGTGTCTTTTTGGGAGCACATGGCTTGGGCAGAGATGAACCACGGACTTCTATTCTTGTTTCTGAGATACGGTACCCCAGACTGGGCAGAGGGGGAAGGAAGGACTGTGCATTTGTGGGTATTCTAAAGGACTTTGGGATCTCAATGAAGACATTAAGTTATTACTCTTAAGTTTGTATAACTCTTTAAGTAAATAGTTCCTTTTCTTTTCACCAGTCTCTGGCATTGAGAGATGTCTTTCCCTGGCAGTGGGCAGGGTGAACCTAGTACAGGGTGGGGGCCCCAGAGCACAAGGGTGGGTCCATTCGGCAATAGTACACTGTTCAACCCCTGCTCACCCTGGGTCTCTTCTGAGGAAGTATCACCAATAGACAAAAACAATAAAAGGTCTAATAGCACCAGATAAGAAGTTGACTTAATATCCCTGAATTTTTTCTAGGCTTTAAAAATATGGACTTCCTTCCTCTGGTGAACAATGCACTTTGTGTGCTATGCCCACCATGCTTGTGAGTTACTTTTCTCAGCTCTGATAATCATTACAAACAAGCCCAAAAATAAACTGAACTTTTGAGTTGATGTATCAAAAGTTAATATTTGAGATATTTGAACTGATGTGTTTCAAAGCATAACACCAAAGTTAAAAATGATGCAAATTCTACCACATTGTTCTCACTAAAAATACAGTTATGGATAATATTTTAATGAGAGAAAAAAGCTTTACATAATTAATAAATGAACTTAAATATATTAGGAATATTTTTTATTTTGATGGCATTCTTTAAAATGTTTTTATTTTGTGTTGGATTTATAGTGAATATATTAGTACAGAAGTACATAATTCATAAAGAAATATATATATATGTTGGATGTAAAACAGAAAGAAAGCAACACATGAATAAAACAGACAAAAACCTCATTGGCACAGAAAACAGTGTGGTGGATACCAGAGGGGAAGGGGAATAGGGAGAGGTTCAAGACGGTAAAGGGGGCCAAATAAATGGCAGCAGAGACTAGACTAGGCTTTGGGTGATGAGCACACAAGCACACAATACAATATACAGATGACGTATTATAATACTGTACACTTAAAACTGGTATAGATCCTATTAGCTAATGTCAATAAATTTAATTTAAAATTAAGAAAGAGAAGTATCTATTTGGGGTGTGCTTCTCTAGTATTTTTGTATTACAGAGATCCAATCAAGAAGGGTAAAGATGTGGACTAGGTGACTGGGGAACAATCTTCTGGTTATGACGGATCTGCTTCAGAAGCCAGGTCAGTTACAGGGACAAGTGTTTGAGGAGTATGTCAGAATCTAACACTAACACTAATTTTTAAAAGATCAATCCTAATTTACTGAAACAAACAAATAACTTTCCCTTTGTATCACTGTGGAACATGGAAATATCAATGGAGGAACATTGCTTTTGCTATTTCAAATGTCCCTCATTGTTGAACTACCTATAAATACTATATATATATTTTAGAGACTAGTGGAATTGAAGCAGGATAGTAAGAGGCTAAGAAAATTCCTGGGCAAGCAGAAGGGGGAAACTGAGGCAAGGAAGTCAAACAAAACCACACAATTTGAACAACTTGTTTCAGCCAGCTGGTGAATCACAAGACTGTATCTTTCGTAAGGACATGTAAGAGCAAATGGTTTATACCTCTCCTCCCCAACTAGGGAATATATCGCTTAAATTTCCCTGGTCTGATAAATAAAGAAGAGACCCAATTAATGCCGCTTGTGCTAGGTAAACCCAAGGACAGATGATGTTGGGAACAAATACCAAAGACTCAATTGGGGCCAGACAGACCCAAGATAAAAGTAAAGCAGTGAAACTGACCAGTGAATAATTCTAAACTCCCCTAGACACTCATTTTGATGCATCAGCATATTAAAAACCCACCTGGAAATCTGATGAACATTGTATGGAAACCCTCCCCAAAGATTCTTACCTGCAAAAGAAAAATAAAAACCCTCAAGAAAAATACCCAGTGTGGTCTTGCTCTAGAGCACACCCATGCCCTTTCTTGAGCCTGAACTTTTTACTTCCTCCTAAACACAAATGGTCCCCATGACACTTGCAACCAGGGGAGCAATGGGCAGCGGCAGCTTATCCCAGGCTTACCCCCTGAGCCTGTCTCCAAGGCCCCCTTTTCCCTGACTTTCCAGTGAGCTAAGAGCAGCCCTGCCTTGGCTCACTTCTTTCCTATAACGCTTCTAGGGTGCCAGAGCAGTCCCATTCAGGCTCTCTCCTGTTGTTTGTTTCTTCTACTCAAAGACCTTCCTTTGTTTCACTGTCCCAGCTTTAATAAATGCACTCTCAAAATCACCTGGACTTGTGAAAGCTTTCCTGCATGAAGTCAGGAATCCGTACAACACATGACAGCCTGAGGCAGACCAGCTCTGGGCCCTGTCCCTGTTGTGTAACTGTATGAATCATTAAATAAAAATTGACTGCTTATGTTTTCTAGAAAGTATAATGTAATGAGTACAACTTAAATAATTTGTTTTCTAAAACTGTCTTGAGATTTATACTATCAAGATGCAAGTTGAGTAGAAGTATGATTCCTAGTTAAAGTTTTCAAAGGCAAAAATAAATGTAGATAATTTTAAAATATTTATTTTTATTTTTTGTTTATTCCATTACAGTTGTCCCACTTCCTCCCCCACCCACTCCCAACTCCTTGGCCAATTCCTTCCCCTTTTTTTCTTCCAGTTTCTCCTTTTCCCACTCCTGACAGCAGTCAGTCTGTTCCATGTTTCTATGCCTCTGTTTCTATTTTGTTCACTAGATTCCACATATAAATGAGTTCATATGGGTTTTCTTTCACTGACTGACTTATTTCATGTGGCATAATAGTCTCCAGGTCCATCCATACTGTTGCAAAGGGTAAAGACCTTTCTTTCTGTTGCATAGTATTCCATTGTATAAATGTGCCACGGCTTTTTTATCCACTCATCTACTGATGATAATTCAAAAATATTTTGAGAAAAGAAGTGTCTTCAGGCCTTCTAAGCATTTTGTGATTTTTACTAGTATGGCCACAGTGACATGGAAGCCCAGAGACGCTGGGAGGTAACTCCTATTTTTGGATGATGGTGTCCAGGGGCGGACTCAGCTCCTGAGCGAGGAGGAGAACCACAAAGCCTGGGAGTGGGGAGCCTACTGTTGGGGAGGCAGTGGTTGACTGGGCCTTCCTGGAGGGCAGGTGGGCCTCTTGCCATGAACTTCCTGTTCGTTTCCACTAGAAACAGAATTTGAGGGATCAAAGGAGGGGGAGGAGGAGCAGGAGTAGGAGGAGGGGAAAAGGAAGGAAGTCTGGCAGTCAAGAGGGGCTTCTGGAAGAAGGGAAGTGAGGCTACCCCATCTCAGAGGAAGCAGCACCCTGTGTGGAGAGATTGGGGAGCAAATGTTCTCTTCAGATGCTCTGCTTGGATTGTCAAATGCACAAAGACCCACTTCTAGTACTTGACTTTAGTTACTCTTAGAGTTAACTCTTTCTCAGATCTGTCTCTTCCTGTCTGCAGATGATGCAGTTTCTTTTATCCTCCTGTACTCTCAACCCCTATGACAGAATCTGGCTTTGAGAAGAAATGTTTCTTCCCCGTTTTTTTTCAAGGTCCTTAAATGGCCTTCTGTAGGTCTCTGGCTCTTCACCTGCACCATTCATCTTTTCACTAGCTTCTGAACACTCCTTTTGCTCTCAGTTCTTAGACAGGACAAAGGTCTCAAGGTCTGGGCAGTTCTTATTAAATGTTATTCTTGCTGAATGTCAAAACGTAGCACAGTATTTTGCAGATGTAGCTATAAACAGGATGAGCTTGACAGGAACTCAAGGGAGTCCTGCAAAGACCAAATCAATGTGTAATTGACTAAATAGTATACTAAACAACAGCCAAGCCTCCTTCAGGGAGACAGAGCTTTGATATAAATCCCCCTTCTTTGCAACAACCACATCTTATTCTTGAATAGAGCACTCCAAGGGCTAAATCCTGGAGTTAGAGTCAGATCTTCCCTGACACAATATTCCAAGAAGTTCCATTTCTTTTTCTTGACAAAGGTCAGTGACTTCATTTACTCTTGCCTGAGAATTCTGATCTGTACTGTTAAATGAAGCTGGCTTTTAAGCATTTTGTCCTCTTGTTCATCAATGTTGGTATAGAATGGCTTTTTTCTCTGCTTTGGGTATTTAGTGTGTACTTGACTCTGCCACATCAGTCAGTTTCTGCTGGACTCCAAGTGGAGGAACCTGGCCATCTATATGGCCACTGCCTCCCAATTCCAAACTACCACCTACTTCCTCTTCTCTAAGGGAAGCTGCCAGTTCTTCTATATTTAGCAAACATTCCTGCAGGAACTCTGTCTGCCTTTCCACACAGGTTCTAGAGATTAGTGTGGAGATCCTGAGTTTTCCTGCAATTGCCCAAGACAATCTTAAGCGTGTTTTAGCTTTGTTCACTTGTATTCTGATAGATTTCATTTCTTCTTTCAAAACTTGAAATTTTAAAAAGTATCAGACAATGCTCTTTTTGATCTGAGCATCGAGGTCCTTCTTTTGCCAGCTGGTTTTCTGCTTAGAGCTCAGTGGACCAAACCACAGGGTTGGGTGTGTCCAGGGTGGGGGGCAATTCTGGGCTGTCATCCTTTCATCCTTTTTTTTTTTTATCACAGGGTGAAACTGAATGAGAGTTTTGCATTTTATTAGAACTAGTGTCCACTACTAATGATATGTTCACCTCTGTACAGAAAATAGTTGTTTCACTGGCTGAAAAATTCTGCTTAAATTAACATCAAGAAACATGCAAAGTACACCACCACACTTCCCCATGTGTCACTGACACCCGGAGAGTGGGACCTGATCTATTCATCAGGTACTTCTGCAACAGACAATAAATATTTTATGCTACTCTGGCTGCCCATGAAATACAATAAAATGTACTAGTAAACTGATTAAAGGAACTCACATCCTGACAGTTTCCTTGTAAGCATATTGCAGGCACCAGCAGTTCCAGTTCCTGCTTGTAGAAGAAATGGCCTTGACCGTGACTTTGGTTGATGCTGATGGCCCAGCTGCAGGAATCTGGCTGTACTGATGAGTTCCAGGATGCAGACATTAATGATCCATTTCAGGACCAGCAAGGACACTGCCTGCATGTCCACAGTGGATCTCTTTGTTTTCCTTGTTCCTCTCCCTCCGTATAAAAACCCCTGCCTGCACTGAGATGTTAAGATGGTTTTGAAGGCATGAACCTGACATCTTCTCAGGTTTATCGACTCCTGAATAAACCTCTTTCCTTTTTCACCACCACCTGTCTCGTGAGTTTGGCTTTTGTTACAGAGGGCAACTAATCCTTGGTTTTGGTTATACTTTTTTCATGACACTCTGCAGTGTCTCCTGAGCTCACCTATAGTATAGATTCACAGCAGGACAAAATTCCTCCTCAGGGCTCTAGGTTGCTACAGAGCACCTTGTGGCCACCAGGGCCGCTGGATGACCAAAACTTGGAACTCATGCAGCAGGGTTCTGCCCAAACCAAACCTATACCAGGTAACCAGGGCAGAATGTGTGTGGTGAGCAGGTGAGTGGAGAGAACTGAAACAAGGAAGGTCAACTCTAAACATTGCCTGGGGCTCCTCTTTCCTCAACTTGAATTTCTTTGGTGACCCTTAAGGAACTAACCACTCCATCCTATGTGTTTGCTGTCTACTGTACTTGGGAAGACTTTGCTCCCACTACCCATGTGGCAAGCATATGTCCATCTATAACTATTGGACCTCATCGCCTGTGTGTCCTCAGGGCCTTTCCAGGGTAGTGACCAGAAACCAATCCTCACCCTTTGAACTATATAGATGACCTCAAAATTGTTTGAAAAATAAAATTCTACAATGGAAATCATTTTCTGTCATCACATTTCAGTAAATTTAGAGCATGACAAAAATTTAAGTAAAAAGAAACTTTGAATCATAAAAATCACAAAAAACCAAATTGCAAAATTATTTAGAAAATACTTCGATAAAAATGGTATGTATAAAAACCTGTGGCATAGAGTTAATGTTATTCAAAAAGGAAAATTATAGTATTTAATGCATAACTAAAAATGAAAGTGGAAATAAATTGGACAACTAAACATCTAGCTTAAAAAGTTAGAAATGGGGAAAAAGAACCACAAGGAATGTAGAACAATGGAAATAATATTGAAACAAAGTGTTTTAGAACTTGGACGATCTGAAGACTTGAAAAAATAATTGAGAGCTAATTACAAGATAGCCATTATTTTTTTCTGCTAAACAGAGAAGGCAGATATACCAAATGGAAAATGAGAAAATAAAAAAACCAAAGACAGAAGAAAATCCCTTTTCAGAGCCTGCCTGAATGCTCCAGAATGCTGTGCAGGAAGGTAGACAGATGTGGAGCTGCAGCAGCTCTGCCTGGGCGTCTGAGCACACTCCAATTCCCCACCCGTCACCTCCCCCTCAAGTGAACAGCTCAGTCCCTCCTGGTGTTGCTGGCCTGGTTTCCTCTGGACAGGGTGTGTGTGTATGTGTGTAAGGAAATTCCCATCTGGGCTGCAAGGGAGCCAGGGTCCTAGGGATGGACCTGGCTGGTGTGAGTGTTCAGGTGGCCCAGGGTGGTGTTGCCCCTTAGATGCATCCTTTACTGGGAGGTCAGGAGGCCCTGCTTTGGCCTTATTTGTACTTTCCTATGCCTGCATATACAAAGAAAGATAACATTCAAATAGAAAAATGGTTGATTCTTCTTCTAAAGGCCACTTAAAATTTAGATTATTACGAAGATTGAGGAAAGTGCAGACCTTCCTTCTGGAATGAATAAATGAATGAGTGGACCAAGGGAAAAGTCTTGTTTGCTGACCTTGAGGATGACATATAACCCTGCGGGCTCTGCAGGTTGTCCTCTCATGGAGCTTGAAACCCCAGGGGAAAACCTCCAGCTCCAGGGGGTGTTACAGGTCCTAGAATAGCACTGCTTTCTATAAGCTATTAATTCTCAGATTCAAAATGTTTTTTTTGAATCCTCAGCTGAGGACGTGCTTATTGATTTTTAGAGAGGGGGGAGGGGAGGAAAAGAGAGAAGGAGAGAAACATTGATGGTTTGACTCTCCTACTACCCAAACTGTTACCAAAACCAGCCAATGGGGGTCCTACTGCTTACCACCAAACAGACAAAACTCCTCTTTGAGGGGTCATAATTGTGTGGAAAGGAAAAAGAATCCTTTTATTTAACAATTATACAATTTGAAATAAAGGCAGGTTTCTGCCTCACAGCCCATTCCTTCTAAAATATACAAAAACAAACAAACAAACAACAACCCCTGCCACCCTCTCTCAGGCTAGACCGGTCCTAGGTGTTCCTCTTCCCATTTAAAAGTACCATCCCTGGGAACACGTGGCAGCTGCAGCACGCTTTTCTGGTCATGGTCTGCTCCAGTGTCCTTGGAGTCTGTGCAAACCGGCCAAAGTCCCACTTGTGGCGGCTGCTCCTTCCTTGGCCTCTGCCCACTGGTCCAGCACTCACTTCTCATATCTTTAGCATTGGCTCACCAGTGCAGTCACGCTCCATAATTGCCCACAATGCTGTTCTCCAGAGTGATATGTCTGGTCCCCAGCACCACCCCATCTTCCTGTGTGGGGAAGGGGTGCCAGCTTGACACCCAGCCACACTGCCCCACCAAGGCCCACCAACCCAGGACTCCTCCCCTTCTGCCCTAAACAGCCCAGTGCCTGCTGTTCACCTCACCAGGCAGGTCCCAGAGTGGCAGGGGAGGGGCACCGGGAATGCTCCCACACCATGTGGTCCCCAAGGCTCTCCAGCCCAGGAACCCAAATACCTAGCAGACAACCAGACCAGTGAGGGGAGGGGAAAGCAAAGAGCATGGCATTTTCATGCACTCTGCTTGGGGTTGTCCTCCCCTTATACAACCAGGGACTGAAACTATAGCCCAGTTGTGAAGAGGCTCTGCCTGCAGGGCCCTCCCGGCAGCCACAGATGAGAATAAGTCTACCAACACATGATCTGTTTGGGGAGGAAAGGTGGCTAATCTCTCAAAGGAAAAGGGCCAGGAACTTGTTCCTCAATGGGCTTTTATTGGATTCAATTTGCACAGGAATACAGGTAAAGCTCATCAATCATGGTCAGGCACTAAGTTTCAAACAATAGATAACATACAAAGAACTATGAGGGCTTATTTTGAGTCAGGGTCAGTTAGCTAAAGGGTTATAAAACTTCGGGAAACAAACTCATTTCCTGCTCTGACCCTTATCAGAAAATTGGGAGCATTCTTGGCAAAGCAGGTTTCACAAGATTTTATGTATTCTTTCTTAGGCCTGATCGCCCAGGAGAACCTGCCCTTTCCAGCACAGGACTGCACTGCCCTCTGTCATTGTTTCAGGCTTAAGTCAGGCAGGGGAAGTAAGGCAGCCAAGAGATTAGGAGACTTCTTGCAGACAGAATGAGGATTCAGGCTATGACAAAGCCGAGGGGTGAGGGTCCATCACCTCCTTTTTTATAGCCCCCCAAGTCTTTCACTGGGGGCCCCTTTGTGACCATGCCTGTCTTAGGTCATCTCTCCCTTGAGGAATCTTATGCATCATTGGCTAACTGGCCAAGCTCAGGGCCAAGCTAGGGGAAGTAAAGGGGGCAGAGGTGGCGTCCCTACCAGGGAGATAAGCTTTGTCTCCTTAATGGCTTATGGTCCCAAAGTTTCTCACTCAGCCTTAGCCATGGGAGGTTACAGCTTCTGAAACCAGACAGGGCAGTTCCCAACATCCAGTCATGTGCCCTGACCAGGAATCAACCTGTGACCCTTCAGTTTATAGGATGACACCCAACCCACTGAGTCACACTGGCCAGGGCAAAACCAGAAGTCTTAATGGCAATTCCCAGACCTGCTTCATCTCCCTTCTCCATCTAACTAAGTGGTTTCACTATCTCCCTAGAGTTGCGGAAGCCAAAACTCTAGTCGTCATCTTTGATGCCTTTCTCCCCTCATGACTCACATCCAGTCTCCTGTGACATCTTGTGAAGACTGCCTCTAAAACGTTTCCCAGATTGGTTCCATTCTCTCCGTCCACTACTTCCTCTCTGGTCAAAGCCACTGCCATTTCTTGCCTGAAGTTCTAGTCTTTGCCCCTGGCCCATCTGCAGTTATCTTTCTAAATGTGAACTGACTACATCACCCTCCTGGTAAAAGCTTTCCAAGGGCCGTCCTTCGTATTTGTAATGAAATCCAGACCCCTTTCCCTGGCCTGTAACCGAGCCCCTGACTCCTCCCCCATCACAGGGTAGGTCCAGTCACAGTGGCCCTTTTCCCTGCTCCCCAGGTTTGTTCCTTCCAGAGGGACTTGCACCAGCTCCTTTCCCCACGTTATACACTCCCAAATCTTTGACTGAATCTCTTCTGTCAGGTTTCAGTTTAAACATCATGTCTTTGAACCCAACTCAACCCCATTTACTTTAGCACATCTGCCTGTTATATTTTCAATATATTATTTCCAGAGTGGTCGACAAGTCTTCATGCATTTCCATACATCTGTGGAGGTGACCAGTAACTGGAAGTTCATTTGTCCTATTCCTTCTTCACCTAGAACCCAGACAAGGATTTTAGTTAATTTCCTTTCTTTCTTTTGTTTTTGTTTCCTTTTTATTTTTTCATGAAATCAGTTTGCACTTTATTATCAATGGATTGCTGTCGAATCTATTATTGCTGAAATTTCAACTCTTTACAGTCGATGCACCCAGTTGTTAAAGCTGCATTGAAAACTCCATTACATTTTTTTTCTTTTTATTGTCAACACTAATGCAGATGTCCCATTTCCCCAACCCTTTGCCCTCCTCCTCCCAGCCTTCACTCCCCCTTCCCTCTGGACATTACCACACTGTTATCTGTGTCCATGGACTATACATATGTGTTCTTTGGCTAATCCTTCACCTTCTTTCATCTAGTCTCCCTCCCCACTCCCCACTGATAGCTGTCAGTCTGTTCCATGTATCTATGCCTCTGTTTCTATTTTTGTCCATCAATTTATTTTGTTCATTAGATTCTACATATAAGTGAGATCATATGGTATGTGCCTTTCTCTGGATGGCTTATTTCACTTAGCATAATGTTCTCCAGGTCCATCCATACTGTTACAAAAGGCAAGATTTCCTTCTTCTTCTTCTTCTTTTTTATGGCTGTGTAGTATTCCTTTGTGTAAATGTACCACACCTTTTTTTTTGTTCACTACCAGATGTGCTATGGAGCCTATTTTCAGCCATTCAGGATCAAGCAAAGTACTAGATGCTGGTACACACTGTTATCCTGCATGCAGTGCCTTCCTGGACCTCATGCCTCTAAATCAGGTGCTCATCCCCAGGTATTTTTTTCATTCTGGCTCTGTCATCTTGCTTTTTGCACTATTTTGGCCCGCAGACCTCTGAGAGAATGTAGGGTAAGGGGAAGGATACCTGGTCCAGATAACCATCTTGGGTCTCAGAAAACCCTGGAGCTCCCCTTACTAGGGCACAATCCTAGGGAGGCAAGCAGATTTACTCCAAAGTCACCCACTTTTAGTTTTCTTTGCAAAACCTAATTTTCTGGTCATATTCTTGGTTCCCTGTAGCATTTGTGTGCATGTGTGTTTGTGATCAGTAATGTTCAGTGGAAGTCTCAGTCAGAGGGAAATTTACAGGTCCAATCTATGTGAGAGTGAAGGAAAGGCATCAAGATTATGCCATTAGCACAATTTCCACTAAAGAAGCAAGGCCAGTGCATTTAAGGGAAACTGAGGCTGCCTAGAACTC
Source organism: Carollia perspicillata (assembly GCA_004027735.1). Lineage (NCBI taxonomy): Eukaryota > Metazoa > Chordata > Mammalia > Chiroptera > Phyllostomidae > Carollia > Carollia perspicillata. Next base: position 58,292 of record PVKM010002781.1, read on the forward strand.
ATGGGACAAGAGAACAAAACAAAGAGAAAAGCCAGGCAGGTCGGGGTGGGGGTTGCCTTCTTCCGATGGGAAGAACGAAGTGGACTGATATGTCAGGCCAAAGGTAGGCTGCAGCTGCTGGCACCTGCCCCACATGGTGGCCCCACAACAGATCCAGCTGCAAGCTGTGGCCCTGGAATGAAAAGCACGAAGGTGACCGAAGCACAGGGTCTTCAAAGCATGGCCTCCTGTGATGCCACCTGTTCCTTTTGGGGACGGTCAGAGATGGTGCTAGAGTGTCTGTGCAGCATAAAAATGAAAAATTTTTGTGAGGGGAAATTTTGAGTGCAGCATAACAGGGTTACATGGTATTGGGGGTGAACAAAGCCTGCAGGTTAGCAGACCTCCAACTCCTGTTCTCAATCGGATCAGGGGTATAAATGATAAATCTGGAGCTATAGGCACATTGTCTCGTGTGATCTCTTTGTCATCACTGCTAAAACAAAACACACATCCAAAGAGGAAAATGCTCACCCTCCTGGTGCCACAGGAAGGGGTCCTGTGCGGGACAGTGGAGGCAGCCTCCTGCAATGTCAGGGTGGGGCCTGCTAAGAGTAAGGGGCAGTACTGAGTCAATGCCGAAACGTTTTTTAATCATTAAATTCACTTTGTTGACTTAAGTTGTAAATAAAGTGTCCTATCAACTCCTGCCAGTTAAAGGAGTTAGTATTTGTGAAGTGCTTAGAATAGTGCCTGGCATTGTTGGCTATTGTTTTCATAATAATTGTTTTCATTATTGAAGCTACAGTGTTTCAGCTACTGAATTCCAATAGCTTGTATGTAGAAACACTTCTCAGGGTTACTCGAGGGTGATCAGAGCAATGCTGATGGGTTCAGTGTGCTTGCCTGATGGGTTAATAGGCACGGAGGAGGAAAGGTGGACATAGCATCTGATGCACACTGTTGTTTGTTCTGGCCAAATGTCTTACATTGGCATCTCCTCTAAAGGAAATGCTCTCCAGTCCAGTACCTTCCTTTAGTGATGTCCCCAACACACGTGCCTGCCCTCTAAGAAGTGTGGAGACTGCATGCCTGTCAGTGAAGCAGGAACCTACTGGTTTGCGAAGGTGAGGTAACACTAACGTGGTGTCACTGGGGTTGGGTCTGAGGCCTGTCACTCCACTTAGGAGAGCCACCTCTGAGACATCATGAGGTTGCCCATGTGATCCCACTGGGATTTAGAGACTTGACTGATAAGCCGTTGCTCCAGGCCTGCACCGTGACCCAGGAGGGAGGCAAGGCCAAGGCCCTCTGGTTCATACAGATCCACTGACCTCCTGGGCCTTGGCCTGCAGATGTTCATAATGTCCGGGAGTGACTCTCCACCACTGGACTACTGGCAAGAGAGGTGTGAGCCAGGGTCTCCAAGGGTGAGATCCTTTTAGTTAGGTTGCCTGCTCCTGAGCCACGTAGCTGTGAAGGATCAACCTGCTCACTTGCCCACTGCCAGTATCCACAGTCCTTTGCTGTTTGCCCCAATCTGCCCAGAGACTCTAAACTCAACTGCCTCTGGGCTTCCCCACCCCTTCTCCTGTTTGTAGAGTCACCTCCAGCCTCAGCTAACCAAACCAAGCCAGCACTGCACTCACTGTCTAGCTCCCTATCCTGACCACCATGCACCCAATCACTGCCCGCACTGCCTGGGAAAACGTTGCCCACCCTGCTCGGAAAATGGCCATCCTGGTTTGACCTCCACATGCCGCTCTGACACCAGCTTGCACAGGCCCTCTGAGCAGATTCTGGGAGCCAAGGCCTGAGGCTGGGGCCTTAGCTAGCCCTCTTTACTGCAAGCAGTATCAATCTGTCTTCTTTTGGAAGCAGAATACCAGGCTTCTGTTGGAAAGGGCAGGCTCTCCCCTGGCACCCCGGGCGAATGCCAGGGTGTCCTTTGGGTCAATTCAACCTTTGATGGTGGCTGTGAGGGGAATAGTTGGGCAGTGATTACTGGCAGAAAACATTCGTTTTCTCTTCCCTCTCCTCTCTTATGTTATATAACTTTTTCCAGATTGGTGTGGATATACTGCTTTTGAAATAAACATTTAACTGCCCTGTCCAACTTCTTTGGTAGGGAAAAACAACTTCATATGTCTCTGTATGAACTAACCATATAAATCCTTCCTGGAAAATGTGGAGGGAAGTCTTTGGTTGGGAAGCATGTTCCTGCTAATGACCCATGAAGGTATGGACTTTCCCCATCCTTTCCCAGCACACTCTGTTGACCCAGATGAACATTCTGGGAAGCTCTTGTGAGCCAGTGACAGAGACAGTGTAAAGACTGAGAAGAGCACCAAGGGGAGGAGTGGCTGCAGCATTTCATGTTGTACCAGGAGAAGCGAGCAAAGTCTTAGTTTTGTTTCCCAAATAGGTTCTTTGTATCAGTATACCTAAATTACAAACCAGCCTTCTAAAAATAGAGATAATGTGATGTTATCGGAGCTGTTATTTCTTAATTTTAAAACATCCGAATTTTACTGGGGGCACTACGTTTATTTTGCTGGTGTGCACATCTAGTACATTTTTCACTTTCTCTACACCCTTTCATACCTTCTCCAAATCTACCCTGCTGTGTCACAACTCTGTGCCTTTGCGTATGCTGCTGCCACCACCTGGAACACTGCCTTCTCCTCCAGTGTCCCTCCCACTCTCAGTGACCAAATTCCTGCTCAGTCTTCCAAACTCAACACAGATGTCCCTTCCTCCAGGGAGCCCCTCCTCTCTTGACCTCCCTCACCTCCCACCCTAACCTAAGGATCATCCCCACTGATCTCACACACCTCATGCTTATATTTCTCTTCTTCCTACCCATATTTCAACTAAAATTTCAGTTACTATGTCTCTCTTCCCTTCTAGACAGTAAGCTGTGTGGGAATAGTGACTGCCGTTTAGTCATGGTGGCATTCCTAACGGTGATCAGAAAAACCCTGACGCAGAAGAGCCTTAAACTGGTATTTCTTACTCCACGCACTGGCCGCTTAACTGCCCACTCTAGACGCCCCTTTCTTGAGAAGAAACTTCATGCCTATGGCAGGCGTTGGACCTGCTGTGAAATGTTCTCTTCTACACAGCAGCCGCTGTGTAGGGCTGCTCAGCAAATTCAGTTTTGTCATCTCTGCACGTTATTGTCTATATCAGGAATTCTGAAACTTTTTAGTCCCAGAAACCCTTTATAATCTTATCAGTCATTGAGGGCACCAAAAAAAGCTTTTGTTTATGTGGGTTACATCTATTAGTAGTTACTAAATTATAAATCAAAACCATGAAATTAGAAAACTATGAAGTCCCTTAAAAATAACAAGCCCATTACATGCTAACACCAATATTTTTGAAACAAAAAACTTAGAGCAGCATTATGTATCCGGGTTTCTCAGCCTTGGCACTATCGAAAGCTTGGACCAGGTAATTCTTTGTTGCGGGCTGTGCTGTGCACTGCAGGGGTTTAGCAGCATCTCTGGCCTCTCCCCACTAGATGCCTGTAGCACTCCCTCCTCCCAGTTAGGACAGCCCAGAAATTCCTCATGTCACCTGGGGGGTGGACGAGGACAACATCTCCCTGGTGAGAACCACTGTTTTATATGTCTGCAAGTCTTTTCAATGTCTTAATAGGAGACAGCTCAATTTTTATTTGTTTCCACATTTAGGCTGTGGCAATGTGTTGTTTTGACTGAAGTATATGAAGAATTACAGCCACACACAGCTATGTAGTTGGAAAAGGGGAAAATATTTTATTAGCTTTCGGAAATACTTGTGCATAGTCCTCTTTGATACTATAGTGAAACTCAACAAAAAAGTGGTTTCTTAAAGGTTAGTTGTAACGTGGAATCTGACACCTTTAATGATCTTTTCCTTTTCTGTGATACTAGAATACATTAGTTTATCTTCAACTTTGAAGGGATCTTTTTCCCTCTTGTAGCATCATATATATTCCCTACTTGGAAAATGCTTATGCAGCTCTTTTCAAAGTTGGCACATCTCATTATACAACATAAAACAAAACACATTTGTTACTTTTAATTTTATTAGAAACACATCAAGTGCTGGAAATCTATCAAGGTCCCAAAGTCAGATGCAAATATTCCAAAATTCAAATTTCCCCTTGAAGCTCAAATTTTGTCACTGGCAAAACATACTGTTATTTGTTTTTGTTGAAGTGACTGGCTCACTCATTTTTGAAAAAGATGGCTGCCAGATACCAACATCTACATAACCATAGACCACGAATTGTTCTTTCAAGTAAGAATAGTGCCCCGTGTAAAAAGTGGCCAGTGCCATCTGCCGCTCACACACACACACACGCGAGTGCTTTTCCTCCAGATCTCCACTTACTTTGTTTTTTTTTTTCCATAAATTACTTTATTGTTGTTCATTTACAGTTGTCTGCATTTCCCCCTCCCCC